>BGNK01003365.1:5391-76525 GCA_003297005.1 Symbiodinium sp. clade A Y106 | reverse complement strand
AGATACAGGATGACCCGGAATTACCAAATAAGGGGGCGTGCTTTAGATATATGGTGAACCGGAACTACCAAATCAGGGGCGTTCTTCAGATATATGGTTCAAGATACCAAATGAGGGGGGCGTGTTTAAGATATAGGATGAGCCGTTATCGCCAACTGCGGGGAGCGTGTTCAAGATATAGGATGACCCGGATCCACCAAGTGTTTAGTTATATGGGGTACCGGAATCGCCAAATGAGGGGGCGTGGTTTGAGATATTATTATATGATGAATCGAAATCGGCAAAGAGGGGGCGTGCTAAAGATATCTGGTGAACCGGCAGGTGAATCGTTATCGCCAAATGCGAGCGCGTGTTACAGATATCTGGTGAACCGGAACCGCCGAATGAGAGGGGCGTGTTTATTAAGATATATGATGAGCCGTTATCATCAAAAGAGGGGGCGTGTTTTTAAGATATATGGCGAAAGGTTATCGCCGACTGCGGGCGCGTGTTTAAGATATATGATGAGTCATTATCACCAAAAGAGTGGGGGCGTGTTTAAGATATATGGTGGACGGTTATCGCCGAANAAGATATATGGCGAAAGGTTATCGCCGACTGCGGGCGCGTGTTTAAGATATATGATGAGTCATTATCACCAAAAGAGTGGGGGCGTGTTTAAGATATATGGTGGACGGTTATCGCCGAATGAGGGGGCGTGTTAAAGATATATGGTGAACCGGAATTACCAGATAGGGTGGCGTGTCTAAGATATGTGGTATAATCTATGGTGAACCCCAATCGCCAGATGAGGGCGTGTGCTTAAGATGTGATGAACCGCTGGTCCTCTTGCAATTGCGTTTGCAAATGGGGGGCTGCACCCCGCCCCCAACCCCCCCGCTTTATACTTCTTCTCGAAGTTTTCAAGTATTCCAGAGCCGATTCATAGACGCATTGTATCTGCAAAGAGGGGGGTCCCCGCTTTGTTAAACCGTGCAAGCCCGCTTCAAACATCATCCTGCCAGCAAAAACAGAGTCCATATGAACGTGATGCATACATAATCATACGTACATTGGGTTTGCAAATGGGGCAGCACCCCCAACCAACAGCAAAAAAACACCCTCCCCCGCAGCAACAGCCAAAAACATCAACCCCCCCTTGCAGCATCAGCAAAAAACAAAACCCCCTCNCGGCAGCGGCAGCGGCTGCAGCAGCACATGCAACGGCAACAGCAAGCCTCTCCTTTCCTCGTTTTGTAAAGAGCCTTTGGCGATGCACTGCCACCTCGGCCACTCTTACTTGTGCAGGTTGCCTAGAAAACCGAAAAAAATACCCAGAAAAAACCCAAATCAGGCCCCTCTGTGAGACTCTTACAGGTTCTCTACCATCCAGGCCCAGAAAACCATAAAAAATACCCAGAAAAAACCACCAAACATACCCAAAAAAAACCTGGACCCAGGTCACCGTGTCCTGAATTTCCTCATATAAAACAGCCACCGGTTATTGAACCGTGTTGCAGGGCAAGCGCTCTTCGGGTGTTTAAGCACTACATCGTGTTGCATCACAACCCGTGAGCCTTTTTCTCAACCTGGCAGTGTGTGCCGAGGAAGCGCCGAACCTCCAGGCGCATCAGCCGAGCCAGTGTCAGCGTCGCGGCTGTCCCAAAGGACCGGTGGACCCACCAGATTTCGGTGCTAGAGCCTGCTAGAGGCGGAGCTGGCTCAGGGTTGGTACGGCCATGTACGACTACCCAAACACGGCTGAAGCCAGCTCAATGTCACACATGCTTTCTTAACGCATACAAGGGGACACTGAAGCATGAGCTGAAAGCAGGACGTCACTACCGAACTGAATGAAAGCTCTCTGCGACGGCGCCCTGGATGCAACGGCTCGATGACATCTCCGCCCACATGCAATCCTGAGTCTATATGATTGTTTTGAGGAGTACCGATGCACATGCGAGCTATATCCGCAAAAGCGGGCACGGGCGAACTGGAAGAATCATTGCATTTAGCTTCCCGAATGACAGACCTCATGTAGTTGAGCTCTGCCCTGTCGTGTTGCGAGGACACAAGCATGGTACGTGGTATGAATGTTTGCATTGGACATGCCAGCGGAATCAAGCTTAGGACTCGGGACCAAAGGCGCAAATCAAATGCTCCTGCTTCCCAACCCTGTTCCCACAAAAACAGTCACCAAGACAGCGCACAACCTGTGGGCAATCAAGAACTTCACCGATTGAATTTGCACTGTGGCGGCTGCGATTGCGGCCGGGTGGAAAGGGTTCGACCCATGTCCTCTCCGTCAGGCACTGTGCAGCTTGCTGGGTCTGCTTCCCCCTGCAACCAGGCCCTGCAACGAGCAGAGACTCGAAGTTTGCAGTCCAAGCGTCAGCTTTGTAGTGACCAGCTGGCATCCTTACTTGCGCGAGGAGGACACTTCCGATACTATTGGGCAGCTCGACGGCTTCTGCATGACTGTAGATTGGGATACTGCGCACATTCAGGCTTTGCAAGGACCAATCCAGTCATGGCAGAGGCGCAGTAAAGTACCTTGTGCACTGCATATCATCTTTTGAGGGCATGTTGTTGCATGCGGCGACGTGAGATTTGCCATCCGGTGCTGCTCAGGATATCCTTTCAATTCTTTTCATCCTTCATGATGCCTTGGTCTTGCCACTCTATTTTTTCGAACTCCAGAAGCACTTTGCCTGCAAAGTCTTGTGGGGGACTAGCATCTCGGAGCGTTTGTGCCTGGCCCCCGTGCTTGCACTGCATGTAGTATTCTTCTCACATTGTAACGGTCGACTTGCAGACGTTTCAAGATTGGTAGCATGCGTCACGCGTTTTGCCACGCTTACACCTGCTTCAATAAAGCAGCAGATAGTACAGTTTGCTTGTCAGGCCAGCGGCCAGCTACTACAGCTTGAATTGAAGTTACCGGAGGCTACGCAACCCCATTTGAAGTATGCATCAGCAGTCACTGAGGCATCACGGCGTACAGAGTCTTGCCTGGTGTGCTCGAATTTTCTGGATGGCAGACATCGCAATGAATATGCTGACAGGTTGGATGCGAGCTGGCTGTGGGGATCATGTTATAGGTGACAAGAGGGAAAATCGGCACTAGGCTGCTCCGGCAATGGCACGGTGGAAACTCCGCGAAGAGGCTTGCAACCTACACCTACCTGTCAGTTGATGCAGGTTACTACGAGATGGGTATCTTGGTTGACGACCTGAGAAGGATCTTTTGCCGCTATATGAGAACCTGGCCTCTTGCCGGCAAAGGGAATCTAAAGGTCTCTTCGTCCGAAGTCGCCGTTCAATTGCATCTTGCATTCGCCATTGGGCAGGGAATGCAGGGAGCAGGCCTGCTGAAGACAACTGCTCACACACCGCACATCACCGCACGCATTCACATCGAAACTCCAGTAGTCGGCCTTTGGCCGAGTACGAACTGCCATTCTGCTTGCTACTAGACCTCGCTCGACTTGACAGCACCGATTGAAAATTTTGCCCACAATTCACCGAGTTTGATCAACTAAGGCTGTTGCTCGACACCCTTTGCGTGGCTGAGGATTGGCTCCTGCTGCCAGGATGATGTTTAGAGGAAGGGGTGTGGCTCAAGCAGTTTACATTTTAAATTGCTTGGAGGCATTGAGGACTAAAGTTGCCCTCGGCAGCTCCAGCCGATGGCCACCAGAGTCGGCAACACTCTTGATGTTCGGAGGTTCAGCAATGTCGGCGAAGCAGATCCTGCGAGGGAGTTCCTCAGCCTGCTCCGTGTGATTCGTTTGCTCAAGCTGACCCCTAGCTGAATCGAAGCTGCGCAATTCCAGTTTAAGTGGACTTTGCGATGCTCTTCTAGGTGTTGGCAGATGCAAGAGCCTCGGGACGGGACAGGATGGGACAAATGGCACACATTGAAGGCTGCCAGCGCCAATCGTGACATGCTAAGGAGGAAGATGAGTGGACAACTTCATGATCAAATGCAGTCTCAAGCTGCGAGCATACAGTTCAATCTGCTCGGCACGCTAACTGGGTTGGTAATCATCAATCATATCATAGCGTGCTGCCGCTCGTCTAACATCGTCTCATTTGGCGTTTGTTGCTTTGCAGGTTGATTTTCGGAGGGTAATGCTTAGTTGAAGCGTTTGTTCTGAATGGTATGGCCTATAGGTCGACCGCATGCTTGAAAGTGCCCCGAGGCTGGTATGGTATCAGCCAGCTGGGTGCAGCTTGACATGGTAAGTTTTTGCAACACCTGTTCTTTCAAGCGAGGGCGAAAGAGGGTTTGGTCGCGTGCATTTCCACGGCCCGTGCTTCTTTGTTTAGATCCCTGAAAGTCTTCTATCCAGAAGCCGAGACAGGCCGAGCTGAGACCAAAGTTGAGCTTTGTCTTGAGGATGGTGGTGAGACGTGGCTAAAGCTCCAGGGCTGGGAGGACGCCGGGCCAACCTTTCACTATGTGACTTCGTATTATTGGGCGTTCTCACAGCTTGGTGTCGGCAATACAGCAACTCCCCAGCACTAGTAGGTGAAGCAGCCTTTGAGGATGATTCGTGGACAGTCGAAGGTTGCAAAGACTTGTCGCTGCCACCGCTACCGAGGAGATTCATTGCGTCAGCCTGCTGGAGTATGTCTTTGCGAGCTTCGTTGCCATGGCTTCCTTACTCATTTTCTCCACTCTGGTCAGTACTATGACTTCCTTGATGACCACCTTGAATGAGATCCAAGAGTCAGTGGACGGGGCAGTGAGAGCAAGATTTTGCGGATGGGCTGTGCCGCCTTACAACAGACTCGATATTTTGATGATCTGAATAACATTATATTGAATAACACTGAACCCAAACCCTAAACACTTGAAAAAGTGTGAGTCCTGACAACACTGCCAAGGAGATCTCGCAGTTCCGTGCCTTGCGCCGGTTCCTGGCAGCCAACCACATCCCGCAAGAACTGAGCACCCGCATCATGCAGTTTGTTCAGCATTCCTACCCTCAGAAGAGCCAGGAATCTCAGCTTGTCAGCTTGTTTTTGACACGCAGAGTTGGCAGAACATGCTCATGAGTCTGATCAAGGAGAGTGACCAAGATGGGGACCTCGCCATCCTCGATATGCTTTCAAGTCCTTTGCGCCTTTGTCTTCGAGTGTTACCTTGTTCCGAAATCCTGAGATGCTACGTACGAGGTACATTCAAGTCTGAGGTAGTGCGGGGCCTCCAAAGGTTGTTGGGTGCAATCAGAGGTCCTGCACCAACTTTGGTATTTCAGGGTGACCCTTCGAGAGCCTGAGGCCTCATCTGGCGAAGCCCCAATTCTAAACAAGACCGATAGAACCCACAAGGAAAGCGGAGCTGCGCTTTGCGCGCTTCGCGGAGAAACTGGACGCTCTTCCTTTTCTGCGCAAGCTGATGGGCTGCGACTTGCACTGTTTTGGCGGGAGGTTCTGTGGAAAGAGCCGCTAGAGTCCCTGGAGTAGAGTTTCCGACATGATACTGCATGGGTGTCAAACAGTAACCAGGCAGTAGCATACTCATCTAAATGGTCCTCATCCTTCTTGCTATTTCGTAGTAGACTGTCCGACATTCCCCTCGCACATTCCTGGACGACCCCGTGCTGTAGGATTTGTGGAGCACAAAAGGCCGGAAAGCTTGTGCTTTTACACGGCTTTTGTACATACATTTCGCAAGACTGCCTGCATGCCGAGGCAATGACCTGCAAATTACCCGGCTGACACACCAACTCGCAGGAGGGAGAGGTCTTGAATGCTTCCTCAGTTTATGATTTCTTGAGTGTCTCCATGCGACCGCATGGATTCAGGGACTCTGAGCTTCAAGCAACACGGAATAAATCTTCGCCTCACGCCAGGACATTTGGACCTCCTTCTGGTCGCGCCAGGCGACGTCGTGTTCTTTGCGGACAACGAGGCGAAGGCACTGGGAGCATCACCGCATCATGGTGCCAGTCCTTGCCCGAAGCAGAGCTGTTGTCGATGATTGTCGGTGGTGTCGACGTGAGACGACCTACGTGAACCTGCACGGGTCCTTGAAGTACTACCAGGCGTCGCACTCCGAAGAAGTTACAGGCCGGAGAAGAGAAATCCATTGCCGATTTTGACGGTTTCGGTGCCTGACAATGTTGTTGCGCAGATGGCATCTGGCTATCCGAGATGTGCCTTTGGACCTCGTGGGAATTTATGGGCATCTCGTCTTTGCATGGCTCTTCGCCCTGCTAAGATCTTGGAGTATAGAACCGAGCTTGATCCTTCTGTTTGTCTGGAAATGCTTGCGTAGAAGCAAATCGTACTGTACACATGGAAAGGATGTGACATGATTATGCTGCGGAAACAGTAATCAGGCACTCTGGTGGCTGAAGAAGTGTCGCGGCTCGCTGCTTTGCTGCGGAAGAATGTTGTAAACCATTTCAAGCCTGACGGTTGGCATTTCTTCTGTGTGTGAGCCCTCCACCCCGCGAAGCTGGCGGCAGCCATACCATGCAGGCGGCAAAAACCTGCAACATTCTACGTGGGACCATTCTTTGCACGGACGGACGGAAAGCATAAGTGCAGCGTGTGCAAGCAGCATGCAAGTGGTGAAGGGCTTCTTCGGGCAGGCTGCCCGACAACTGCAAGTGCGCGGATCGAAGTGAACTTCTCTTTGCCCAGCTCTGTCCTTTCAGTCCTGACCAGGCAAACATGCACAACAAACATGCAACCGCACACGGGGTCACGTTTGACACGGAATCATGTTTGCTTGCTTGTTGGCGGTCCGGTGACCGGTGATCAGCCGGGAAGTCTCTGTCGCTAGCAAGGCAAGGCTTGTCTAGTTATTTTTTTTGCCCAGAGCTTTCACAAACAATCAGTCATCCTTGCAGTGTGGCGCTCAGCTATTGCAAGCTGCCCTGTAGCATCAGAGAGGTTTCATTAAACGAAGAGATCTTTAAGAAGACAATCTGCGAGAGCGCCGTTGCCCAGCAGATGGCTTCCAGCTATGCTGTCCAATATGTGAGTGAATTGATGCTTGGCTTTGTGGTAATTTACCTCCTGTTGCTGGAAGGGTAGCCGACCCGCCAAGGCAAGAGAGGTGGTAATGTAGGAACCTGATTAAGAAACCCTGGGCCTATAACCCCAAAATAGTAGGATTCATATAAGGAACCCTATTAAAGGCCCAGGGTTTCTTAATCAGGTTCCTGCATTACTCAGCTGCGACAGGTTAAGCCAGTGGCGAAATGACATGACAGGGCAGGCACATGCCGGCACATCTCTGAGAGATTCTGAGTGTAGGCCAATGTGCAGCGCAGCCCCCGCTTCCAGTGCAACCCCTAAGGACATCGCAAAAAGTTGTTTCTGATCTCTGGGTGTACATCGAGCCGGGCCACCAGGCCGCCCCCGCAATAACTGTCTCGGTGACTCGGCACGTGATACAAGCAGGTTTTGTCAAAAACTACTCGGCTCTCAAATGTACATAAAACATCGTTACATGTGCTCACATGCATACACAAACCGACAAACAAGTAAACAAATCCACGTACATACATACATACATACATATATACATTTATACATACTATTTTCCTCATACATGATTGTACGTGGACATGAAAATTCATTGTTAAACGTGCGCACACGCACAGAGCGAGAGCGAGAGAGAGAGAGAGAGAGCAGGTCAAAATGGTGGGATGGGGCTCGACTGAGCGGAGGATGGGGCCTGCCCATCCTTCTAGCCCCAGAGCAAAGCAAAGCAAAGAGAGAGCAGGTGGCTGTTGATCGAGGCACCACTGGGGAGAGAGTGGAATCCTAACAGAATACAATGCAAGCCGGGGGAACATCTTTGTCGTCATGTCAGTTAAAATTGGCTGTTGATTGAACAAAGCCCCCACGGAGCATCAAGTCACAAACAGTCGCACGTAACACCGTTCGCTCAACCAACAGACGGGCGTCCCCAACCGGGGCTCGCCCTCGAGCCTGGTGAAAGGGCCGGGTAGGAGCAGCTGTTTTCGCTCAGGGCTCCACGCCCAACGCCCCTTTCTCTCCGAAACCAGCCGGGGGAGAGGGCGCCTAGGTCTGCCGGACTCAGACCCAGCGGAAGTATATGTATGTATGTATGTATGTATGTATGTATATATATATATACATATTATACTCGAGTGCCAGTGGTAAAAGACATATGCACATATGCCAACCCCCCAGGACCAACCTCTCGCATGAAATCTCAACGATTCTGAGAGTTCCGAAAGTTCTAAAAGACCCATAAAGTATGAGGAGAAGTTTTGGACTCTTCGGAAATTTTCGGAACTTTGGATTTTTGGAGTTCGTGAGTTCCGAAATGCCAAAACTTGGTTTCTGAAGGTTTTGCAATGTTTGGGAGTTTTGGAAGTTTGGACTCATTTGCGTTCCCAAATATATCCCAAACCTGTCTTTTTTGTTCTCTCTCTCTCTCTCTCTCGTGCATATTCAGGGATCGCCGTCAGATGCCTGCAAACTTCTTGTGTTGAGATTTGTGTTTTTCGCAATCCGACCTTTTAACGGATCTCATGTTGTTTGAGTGCCCTTGGTGCTTAGGTCGTGGTGGAGCTTCTTTAAACAGTATATAGAGCTCATTTGAAAGCTCATTGATTAGCGGTAATGATTAGACTGTGTTATAGTTGTTAATATTTAGGCAACCATGTAGCATGTTTTCCAAGATCATAGCTGATACAGTAGTACATTTCTAAAATACATTCGGTACAGACTTGATGTTAAGTATTGAATTATCCACTCATTTCAGTATGTCTAGTTACCGATGTAGCAAGAAGGAATGGATATGAATGTTTAGCACTCGATGTTCACGGACAGCTTATCCACCATCTCATGGTTAGTTGTTTAAAAGCCTCGTTGGTATTGGCACATTTTTCATTGACATTTGCACAAGCAAATGGCAAAGCAACTCATATGTAATGGCAAATATGACAGATCATCTAGCGAATCCACCGAACCGTAATCGTCACGCCCAGACAGAGCCGGGTGAAAGTTTTAATACTTGTTAAATGATACTTGTCTATGATGTGTGTTGAGCATCTATCCTGTAGTAGTTCGATTACTCCTTTGGTGTTGGTCAATGTGTGTTATTTTGTCGTTAGCTGAAATTGCACACTTTGGCTGGCATATGCTTGGCGCCGTCAAAATTTGATTTGCAGTGTCAACATATGGCTACAAAAATTTCCTTTTGCAATAGAAACGAGAAGCTAATCGAGCTTATGCCCATCTAAAATGTGATGCTAACACAAAACTTACTTAGTCAATATTTCACTACTACAAGCTGCAGATTTGCCTGACCACACACGATTACTCATTCAACTGCGATCACACAAAAATGCCGAATGTTAAAGCAATATAGCTGGTAGTTAACCAGTGTGGTGTATTAAAAGTATTTGTTCGATGTCTGGCAAAGTTTCTGTTTCATCTCATTAATGTTTCACTCGTATCTAAACCATATTCGGACATTCATTGTTAAAGCTACTTATTGATATAACATTTTCACGGGTTCGCATAGCTTTTGTCTCTTCAGGAAGGAACCAAGCGGTAGGTACTATTCAAGAACGAATTAAGACATAGCCTCTGCTTGGTTTTTTTAATTTCGCTTGTATTCCTGCAAATGACTAAATATTCCAGGACAAGCTGAGTATTGGATGTTTAGTTTGTTCATTGGGCAGACTCAAACGTGAGGCGAAAACGCTGGGAGATATTCAACGAATACTGGCTTTGTATTAACTGCACATTTTTTCGTACAGATGTAGTAAGACATCTATCGTAAGCGGTGCAAAAGTACCCAATGAGCAGTATTCAGAAATGATGCCAAGCACTGTGAACTTTAGTGAACGTTTTAACGAATACTCATTCTCAAAATTTTCTGCATATCGCCCCTACCAGAAGCAACAACACATGCGTCGTAGTTACTACCCGAATATAAGATAGCAGGAAATATACCTGTAGTTATTGCATAGGTGCATCACATGCCATGAGAGCAGATGAAACGACAAGACATACAGCTTCGAAGCTTGAACTCGTTTTCTACACGGTATTGTGACATGTATACTGCGAACGGATCTCGATGCCTAGTCCAATTCGTGGGTGTCGCAATATCAGCTATGAGCACGATGTCATGGTCAACCATGCACATAGTTACATAGAGCATGTCTTCGCTTTGCGAACCTTGTCTCATCACTTGTATTCTATCTACCCATGGGACCGCTAGCCGGACCATGTGGTAGAACTACTTGTGGACGCTCCGCATACAACGCAATTTTGGCTCAAGAACAAGCTTCGGCTTGAGAACTATTTGCCTGCTCGCTAAAGAGCTAGTCACCTGTCTGCGACTCACAGGATCCGAGCCATTTCCCCTGCACAGACAACTCGTCGCGTATTTCTGGCGAGAACAATTGGACCGAGTTTGCCTGCAAGGGTCGCTCTGGGTATTGGTGTTGCATACCGTTATCGAGTTTGTCAGGGCAAGCCACATCTACACCAATACGCTCGGTGAGGTGAGCACATATACCGTATCTTCGATACCAAACCCTCACGCAGGTTATCAGCCGTCGGCTCTGCCTACAAGCAGAAGTTGGAAAGACAACATCAAGTATAACTTCTGGGTCGAGCGCAGACACGACATGGACCTGAGGTGGTGAAGTGGCGGCGCCGGCAGCTGGAGAATCCACAGCCGACGATAGTGTGGTGCAGTCCGTTGACATGTTCATCAGAGCGAGATGCAGAAGTACGAGCGCATCGTCCAAACCTTGGACCAAGATCAATGAGATGAAACAGGAAGACGAGGGCTCTGAACTAGGATTCAGGAATTGGAACGTCAGCGTGACACAGCTTGCCTGGCCATGCGACACCTGAACCAAGTCCATCAAGGGATGAAGAACGAATACGAAGTGGCGATGATGAGGATGAACGAAAACAGTCAGGCTCAACGCCAACGCGATCATGGGCTGGCCGAAGAGTTGGCTCAACAGCTGCATTGCCTACGCAGCGAAACTGCTACAAGTTTCGTGCAACTGGTAGAGAAAGCTCAAGGCGATGACATGGTTATGGCGAGGGAGTATGAGAAGCTCACAGCGGAACTTCACAAACAGGCGAGAGAGAATCTACACCTCAGAGCAGGCATGGCCACAACGGAGCACGCCCTCACTTCGGTGAGAAGTCGCCTCCAAATCGTCCAGAATGAAGAAGTGATGGCTGTGAATGAAGCGAGACAAACTGCTCAAGTGGCATCAGACAACATGGCAAACGTCATCAACGATGCGCAAGGTGCTCACTTAGCTATACAAAGAGAAAAACACGGTCTTCGCGAACGTCTGGGAGAAGAGGAAGAGTTCCGTGCTATGGCAATGCAAAGGATACAAGAAGCAGAAAGTCAAGTTCGGCATTACGAAGATACCGCCAGGCAAAGTTTGCCCACCATGCACGAGGAGTTGAACGAACTGAGAAAGGCGCTGAGGAACCAAGAAGAGCTGCATGTGAGAACAAGAAGCGAACTTGAAGCGTCTCGACTACTACCTCAGAGGGTTCACAACAGACCTCAAGCATGCCGATTTCATCAAGGACTACTGAGTCGGGCTGGGAATGTATAGGTAAGGGCAGGGTTCCATCTTTTCCATTAGGAACTGAAGTGCGATCCCCTGAAATAGGTACAAATAGGCACCGGAGTCCGGCCAATCGTGAGAAGATCAACTTCATGGGAACCATTACGCCCATGGTGGCCACCTGCGCCCGTGCGTTTTGCGCCGCGTGCTTTCTCATCGTCTCCGGAAAAGAGCGTGTCGAAGCAGGTCGACGCCAGAGCCGTACGTGACGATCAACTCCGTGATCTGTTGTCTGTTGAATACTCTGGGAATGACGGGAAGGTCTTCTTGTCATCTTCCAGTTAGGACACGTGATAGGTTGGATATGATCGTAACGCTGGACTACTTGATCAAGCTTCAATACCAGGGTGACAACAAACTTCATCAGTTCAAGCAAACTTGGTTGGGGATCCTAACACGCGTGCGGCCCGAAGATGTTCCCTCTGAGAAGGCATTGTGTGCAATGGGAAACAAGCGCAAGTGCCCAACACCAAAGCGAGGCAAGACACGAACCGCTTGCGGAAGCAGTAAGAGGCGCCACACCTCCAACGGAACCTCGCCTACAGGAACACTTTTGCGGTAGGAGCCTTGCAACACGCAGCGCGACAGAGCTCGAAGGTCACGCATAGCCTGCTCACGGTGTGTGCGACGTATCGTGTGAGCTGTCATGTCAACGCCTTGCAAGGGGAGATGCTTCTCGGCTTGAGCGGCCGCCCAACCACCATCCTTGGCTTTTTGCCCTAAGTGCTGTTGCCACTGATGGCAAGACGGCATAGCAGTGAGTGGCATACGCCCCCATTTACGACGAGAGCCTTTGTGAACCCCAGCTAGCTGACGGCACAACTTCCATGCCTCGGCCAATCTTGGCTTTCTCCATGCCTGCTGAAGCTCCAAGCGTAACTGTTCACGCTGTACCTGCGCAGCGTTTGCACAAGCTTGCTTAACAGCACGACACGCTTTGTCCAACCTGCCTTGTGCCAACCATGCATGCAAGCGTTTGCCAAGCAATCGACTCGGAAAAATCAACGCAAGAACAACCCCACTGCACTCTCTTCTGTTCTGCAGAGCAACATGCCGATCCTGTCTGGCCAATTGCACTTCGGCCGGCACCGTGCAAGAACGGCTAAAGATATGACGCAGGGCTCTGTCCAAGACACGCCTCAAAGTCTCATACAAGTCAGTAGGATTATTGATTTGCAACGCACGATGCCAACGAGTATGCTCATCAAGACACGCCTTTTCAACCGCCGCAACAAACTTGTCACGGGCCTCACCAACCGTGACACACCTGACAAGTGCGTCTCGATCAAGTGGTTCATGGGCCTCGGCACCATACTGTAAGTTCCTGGTAAGCCAAACTCCTACAGGCCGGTGGTCGACACGCCTAGCACAGTTGACCAGCTGTAGTTTGTCGCCTGCTTGCAACAAGACATGTGGTCTGAATGCCAGTTTCGCACTCCACCACCCCTGTGGAACACAGATGCAGTCTATGCGCGACGTGGTGCAGAAAGTTCCAGAATAGTACGTCGGCCCGGCACTCACCATGGTGTTACAAGCCACCAGATGAAATCTTTCCAGAAACTGTGTGAAGATACTCCCGTTCGCATTCTGGATCTCAGCATCACATGGGCCGATGGACTCAGGGACAACAGCCTCACCATCCTTGCAAACTCCTGTGCGTGCATTGGCATCCATGCAAAGCACCGGGGAAGTGCGACCCGGCAGTTTGCTCAACACATGCACAATCCAGTTGTAGAGCTTGTGGTTGTAACCCCTAGTGCATTACCAGTGTTAGGAGCAGGTGGCGCATAAGCACAGATATATGTAATATCGCTGCAGCGTCTTCGAGATCGCACGGCCAGTCCACGTCCTTGCGAGGATGGGTCAGTCGGCCAAGCGACATGGGTCAGGTCAAGTGTTTGCGATGGTGCTTGGCAGCGTCAAAAGAAATCGTAACTCCAGCATGCTTATTGGAACGAGGCCCGTAGCCAGCATGGAAAACATGACGCCCTTCAACCTTTGAATAACCAATAGGCTGATTGTCACACCGGATTCTGGTTCCCTGGAGGCAGATAACCGAAGCATTGCGAAGCACCGAATGAATGTCAGTAAGCCTGCCAGCTTGCCTCAGAGACATACAATTATATGAAATACAGAGCTCTTGCATGGGAATACGTCCGCAGGCGCCTGCAGCGCGCATACAGGCCGTCACCATTGTGACAACCCTTTAAAAGCTACGTTGTCGGGAGACTCGAGCATAGTAGCTGAAGGGATCAATCACCCAAAGAGATGCACTACAGCTGCTTGTTCATCTTGAGTGAAATAATCCCCAAACTCACGGGATATACAACATTTTCTTTGATCTGTCCTCCGCCAACTGGTCCAACGGACTTCCTGTACATCGACCCTGTGGGCATTGTTCTCACACGAAGCCTCAAGGATACGTCCGCACACGATCGCATTGCTCATTGATCACAACATTGAGGTTCCAGCCAGGTTCATTGACAGGATGATCAAGAGGAATGTGGACAAAGAGAAGAACCTACAAGCTCATTCTGCGTGCCCAGCTCTCCAGCATTTCACACCTTCCGAGTACATGACCGCAGGACAGACCTCTATCATGGATCAGAGTGTCACTCAAGAACAGCGTGACCGCGTCGCGCGCCCGACCACCGCTAAAGCGTCATCTTCGGACAAAGGAGACAATCGACGGGTATCCTGGAATGCCAACACGTACCCGGACAAGGGCCGAGGCAAATCCCAAGCTCCCGATGAACGCGAGCATGAGCGTGATCGTCTCCGGCGATGGGACCATGACAACCGATGAGGAATGTCCAGTTGGTGGTCGTCTTTTCTGTGGCACTGGCTATGTGCGAGTGATCTTCACTCATGGCCGATTTCTTCGGTGACTCTCTGATTCTGCTGAGTCATTTTAGGGGATCGTCACTGACGTAGAGAAGTGTCACAACGTGTTTAATTGGGAAGTCTCGGCTCTTATCCTCGAATTTCTTCAAAGTTGCGGCGGACATTTTCTTTCCTTTCCAATCGCGACTCTCTTCCGATGTGAGTAGTGCCGGAGGCACAACAACTCCTGGGGGGTGCGAACGGATCTCGATGCCTAGTCCAATTCGTGGGTGTCGCAATACAAGTACCAGCTATGAGCGCGATGTCATGGTCAACCATGTACATAGAGCAAGGCTCCCTTTTGCGGACCTTGTCTCATCACTTGTATTCTATCTACTCATGGGACCGCTAGCCGGACCAGGTGGTAGAACTACTTGTAGACGCTCCGCATACAACACAACTTTGGCTCAAGAACAAGCTTCGGCTTGAGAACTGTTTGCCTACTAGCTGAAGAGTTAGTCACCTATCTGCGACTCAGAGGATCCGAGCCATTTCCCCTGCACAGACAACTCGTCGCGTATCTGGGGCGAGAAAACAATCGGACCGAGTTTGCCTGCAAGGGCCGCTCTGGCTATTGGTGTTGCATACCGTTATCGAGCTTGTCAGGGCAAACCTCATCTACATCAATACGCTCGGTGAGGTGAGCATACATTGTAGACAAGAATAACGGACACGGTGTTCAACGGTATTTACAGGGTTGCGGCTTCCATCCGCAACCGCACCGGGACGCGCATGAGCAATTGCATGGTCGAAGCTGGTCCTGGGGGGGTTAAGATATATGTATATGTATGTATGTATGTATATATATATACTCATTCATTTATTTGTACAGGCACATTTGCATAAAAACCTTATGTACATGTAGATGTATAGCAAGTATGTGTATATGTATATAAATATATATATATATATATATATATATATATATATTTATTTATATGTACCCACACGTACGTCGTACATGCATCTCTCTGTCTCTCTCTCTGTCGGTGTGGTATGCATGCATACAATGAGTTTTCACTACAATCATGCGGCATGAAGCCATGACTCTTCTTTGACTCTTTGGTTTGATTCCGTCATTCGATGCTTACCCGGTCCTGCCCGAGTCCAAGGAAGCATCACCTGGGGTGCCACGGTCGCACTTGTTGTCGGTGGTCCGCCGACTGAGCCGCGGATCGCGGGATTCAGGACGGGTTGCGCTGAACATGTTCTGGTCCGAGTCCGATAACTTACGAATCGAGTCGGTGATGGTACTGTAGGCTGCGTTATCATGTGCTTCTCGCCTGATGACGGCTTCTGACCAGCTTCCTTTTCCTATTCAAGTGCACCGTGGCGTCAGCTCAATTCTGAAGAGGTCGGTCCAGCACAACACCGATACACTAGTACCATTGGGACCGGACCACTTGCAGGGCCGCCGCAACGAGCCTCTTGCAACAATTTTTCTTGGGCTTAGGCCTTGAGGGCGTTGTTTTAGGAAACCTCCAAAGTCACCGGTGCCAACTGTTGTCCCAACCTAGAAATATCTGCAAGTCTCTCGTGCTGGACCGAAGGCAGTGCAGTGCGTATGCACGAAAGATGTCATCGGCATGATTGTATAGACGGAAGCATGACGGAACATCAGCAAAAAAGCTATTAAATCGCTTGATGTCTCGACAGCTCATGTTCCCGGGTCCCCCTTCAAAAACTGATGCGCAGCGTCACACTGTCGTGGGATGGAGTTGGTTGCTGATGCTGCAAGGGCAAACTCAAGCAGCCCACCCCCTGCAGGAGGGGACGAAAGGAAGGTGGTGCCGGTGGTGCCCAGTGAGTCATCGGTTTCTGCCTCCGCCTAAGCGCCCCGGCAGGCAAAGTCTCAAGCCTCTTGCCAGATGGAGAGCCTTCAGAGATCTTTGGACAGGGGCCAAGCCTACTGCTACCGGCAACTACCTGCTAAATGCTGGCTCCTAACGATCACTGGACTATCACGAAGACGACATGCGAAGGACAACTAGCACCACCAAAGAACTGCTTCTGCTACAACGACGTCGATGACGACGGCGACCACCACCACCACCACCACCACCACCACCCTCCTACTACTACAAAAACTACTACGACTACGACGGCGACGACGACTACTATTACTACTGGGTGTCGCGTTGCTAATTGATTGGCTTGGTTCTTTGTGTGCACAGGCACAGGTTCGCCCGAAGTCGGTTTCGTACTGCGTTTCACGGCACTTCGTGGGTGCTTTGGGTTCAAAGCTCGGGAAGCGACTTGTTGGATGATTGAACAGGAGCTTAGTTGACCGTTCTTTTTAGAGCCGCCGGTACGTACCATACTGTTATTTTTCTGTTGCGTGATTGGCACTCGAACGTGTTCCGAAGCCTCCAAATGCTGTTAAACGTGCAAAAATAGAGAATTTCATGCGTCTACATAACATGCGAATGGTTCGTGTACATTGGTAAGGCAGTCATAGAAAGGCGTGTCAATTGCTAGTTTCTTTTTTTGTTTGCGTTTTCCACCCTGGCAAAAAGCTAAGAAGTAGTATTCGGGAGTTTTGCGGGACAATATGTGTTTGGACAGGCACATCTTTGCATAACTCTGGAGATGGAGTCTCTTAGCACGCGCACTCATCGCGCTCTGTTGCGCTGGAGTGTTTGAGCTTCTGTCGTAGTAGTAGTAGTAGTAGTGGTAGTGGTAGTGGTAGTGGTAGTGGTAGTAGTAGTAGTAGTAAGCTTCTGTCGTAGTAGTAGTAGTAGTGGTGGTAGTAGTAGTAGTATTTGCAGCAGTAGTAGAGTAATGGGCGTCCCCCTTATTAACTACCCCTCCCTAGCTCTGTTGTTGCTGGGGATGGCCAACACGGCAGCCTCAAACAGAACATTATTCTGCTCTCATTCTGGCTCGCGGCTAGAAAGCAGGAGGATGATGATAGGTGATGTATATGATGATGACTGCTCCTTGCGTGTGTTACAAAGAAGTAGTAGTAGTAGCAGTAGTAGTAGTGGTAGTAATGTTCATCGTCTTTGCTTTAAACCTGGTGGTTGCCTAACCCCTCTCGGCATGGGTAGACATGGGGGTTGCCAGGACCGAGTTTTCGGCAGGGCAGGACTACGTGCGTTGATCAGCTAGACAGTGCTTTTCATAGACAGCAAAGCCGAACTGGCCGCTCTAGACGCGTAGTAGATCCCTCTGCCTGCCTTGCTGTTTGCTGTGTCGGTATCTTTGTCTTTTTGCAGCGGTGGTGGCTTTGGGTATGCAGAAAGGTCATCAGGTACACAGTGCGGCCTATCCCAAAACAGTACATTAGATGCAGGATTGCTTTACGCCTGAACCTTGTGCGTACCTGGTGCAGTGCTGTCCGTAAGTCCTGCCACCGTGGAAACCTCCGGAGCCTTTTTGCCAGTTGCTTGAGGACATCTGGCAACCACTTGACGCAACTGCACACTCCCCCATCCTCGAAGTTAAGAGCTGGCCAGGGTCCCAATTCCCTGGGTAGTGTCCGGCGACTCTTCCTGCTGTGCATCTTACTACTGTCATTATGCGGCACAGGGAGTGCTGCCGCCACTGCAAAACCGAGGGTTGTCGAGCCTGCCGCCTCGACGGTACCTGCTTCGGCGGGGAAGGCAGGCATTGAAGCCGGCCCCCGAGTCAAATTCAGCTTCGCTGCCAACTGCGCATACCGCAGAGCGCAATCGAGCTTATGTGCATGGCCAAACATATTACAGGGGCACGCTTCACACGGCTGATACCTTGAATGCACTTCATGGTGAGCGGCTGCCGCGCAGACGGCGCCCACATTCTTCACGTCATGGAAACCGCCATCGGTTGAATTTCCTAACCTACAATTGTGGGGGCTTTACTTCTGCGGCGTGGGCCGAGTTCACGCCCTGGCTGGACACCCAATCCTGTGACGTTGTGATCGTCCAGGAAACTCACTGGTAATCCGAGGGCTGCTTCACCATGCCCCGGTGGTACTGTATTGCTGCTGCAGCGCCCTCGGACGACAAAAACTCGGGTGTTCTCGTAATGGTAGCGTCCAAACTGGCTTGCTCAGAGAACATCAGATATACAGTGCTTCACCCGGGTCGCTTGCTACATGTAAAAATTGGCGGCCTCGGTGTCACTCACTCGTCCATTGGTGTGCTGGGCGTATATCAGTACGTCTGGCGAAGCACAGTCACCAAGGCTGAAAACCTTGCCAATCGGGCTGCTATTTGGAGTGAGCTGGACAAGGTCACAACAAAGCTTCCTGCGAGAAACACCCGCCTGGTTATGGGTGACCTGAACACCCGTCCTCTGCCTGGCCTAGGTATCGAACCACGGCACTTGTCACATTCAGGCCCGCAAGACGCTGATGCTTCGAAGTTTCGCTCCTTCCTTGATGCCACGAGTCTCATGACCCTTAACACCTGGTCGGGACCCAAAGCTTTCACGCACCAGCACGCGGGCCATCGCACAATCATTGACTACATACTGGCTGATAAAGATCTAGCTGATGTGCAAGCGCGCCGTAGCGCTCCGATGCATCACTGCCCGCTAGCATCCTGGAAGGACAGCAAGCACTGGCCTGTAGCAGCCAATGTAAGACTGCGACAGGCCTGGATGCACAGACGGGTGCGCAACACGTGCTCCATCGATGTCCAGTCCTTGCGGTATGCGGTTCGGCATGATACGCCACAGGCTGTGCAACTCCAGGCCGCTGTTGAATGCAAGCTGCAAGCACTGAGTGTGCCGACTCGGGCTGACCAACTACACGCTGCGATCAATACCTGCCTCACGCTAGCTTGCACGGAAGTCTTCCCGCTCAAGGCTAAGCCGCCGACCGATGCACCTCATCAGCTATAGTCTTAAGCGTAACATTAGCGGCAGCTTGCAGTCACTCTGGACTGCTAGGCGTGTGCTTCACGAAGCCAAAACGCACACCGCGCGAGCACTTTCTTCACGTGTGGCACTGCCTGCGCCCTTGGATGCTGAGAATGGTGGTGACGCAGCGCGACCTTATCACTTCCTGCTTCGTTCTGTATCAACCCGCAGAAGGCGAAAATTCAATGCCAGCGTATTGCCAAACAGCTTCACAAACAGAGCCGTCAACGACGGCATGCTCGCTGGCAAGATATAGCGCAGCAGGTTCAAGAAGCCAATCGCAGTCGCGACTCGCAAGCCATGCACGCCGCCCTCAAAAAGTTACAACCGTGGAAGCCGCGCGCCAGAATTCAGTTCAGGGATGGCAACACAAACAAATGACAGCGCGAAAGCTGTAAATACCAACTCGAATTTCGAACGACACGCAACGGTACAAGTACAACGATACATGAGAAAGCGTCGCTCGCCCTACGCAGTTGCCGTTTTGTGAATTTCATGTTTTTGGATGTAAATACAGGCTGGTATTTACAGATTTCGTGCGCAACAATGTTTTGAACAACCATGGTTTTTCCGTCGCACCGGGAGGGGGAAAGCCTCCTCCTATTGCCACGACGACGACCACAACTACTACTACCACCACGTACTGCCGCTACTGCTACCCACCACCACCATCACAACTGCTGCTGCTGCTGCTGCTACTACTACTACTACTACCAGGACAAAGGCATCCTCATTCTGATAGTAATACCAATACGACAAAGTAGAAACAACACGGTCGCAGCCATATTGCAAATTCCAGTAAGGAGCAGTGGCTGCACCCTGCGTGACAATGAGGTGTCAGCCCGGATTGCCACTGCTGTCCCAGAGCAGTAGCCGAAGGCAACGGCGACTCAGATGACGGCTGAGTGGGCCTATTTGCATAGAGCTGGACTTGCTTCGCATGGGCAAAGCTGGTAAGCGTTTGGCTTGCCGAGTTTTTGGCGGCTCAGCTTCCTCTCCTGTCCTGTGGTGGTTGATGCGAGTATCTTGGTAAGCCCTAGTAGAATGGCATACTCTTGCCCGACAGCATGCAGCTGTTGTTGGGTGGGGTGCCGTTCGTCACAAATCCCTTAGGTCTTGACGTGCCCTGCCCCAATCCGCGCGACAGCATGGAGCAGAGAACCTGCGGTGTTGATGCCGGCAGTTGCCGCGGAAGCTGTGCTGTTTAAACTTGGACTACGTGTGAGACTCCGTTTTAGCGGTGAGGCCATCTGGGGGCCCTGGTACCAATGAGCCTGGCATGGCACGGAGTGCGGCCTTTGGCTGACGGCCTCTCTCCATCCTTGTTCCTACCGAAGGTTGTAGACATCGCCAACAAGAATCCCGAATACAAACGAGAAGGAGGGCAGGAACGACAAAGGACAAACATACAAACAGGAAGAAAGAACGAACGAACGAATGAACCAACAAAACAGAAAGATTTACAGCTTTGCCAGAATTGGAAGCAACAACATGCGAGAGAGGCTGTCCTCGCTCCATGAGGAGTGTGCTATGATTTATGAGACTTGCTATATTTGCAGCACCCTGCCGCCTTCGTTGATGGAAGATGTGTTTACCGATGCCATGCTGTACAGCAGTGCCGCCAAGACTGTAGAACTGGGGGCTCTGCAAAACAAAATCAACCAAAATCTTCCACATGCAAAAATCATTCTAAGAAGCTCCTTCCGGCACCACGAGGTGCGCCGGAAAGGCGTTTAATTGTTTCGACTACTGACGCCCAAGCATCGGCGTCAAAAAGTGCGACGGTATGTCTGATCGTCGACTTCGGCTTGTGCGTAGTGCAGTGGAGCCTTGTCGTTCTGCGCTACAACGCTCAAGGTTTTGAAGCATGAAGTCTGCCCGACGACTTGCGACAGCAAACTGTGCAGGTCTTCGGGCATAAATGGCAGCAGCCTTTCGCTTTTCCGCGTTGCCGCACATGGAGATGGATTACTTCTTTGTGGCTTTACGTTTCGGTACATTATGCCGGAGTGCTCATTGGAAGAGGCGACACCAGCGTTCACAATCCATCTCTCGGTAGCTCCGTTTGTTTTGCGACTTGCCATGTACAGGCGCCCCTGGCAGAAATGCAGCTTCCTGCTGTTGATTGTGTTGCGTTCCGTGTTGTGTGTATGTGTCGTACATACAAGTCGGGGTGTGTGAAGCATGTTGTGGGGAAGTGGCCTGGCAGCCGGCAGTTATTCGTGTACACATGTTAGCCGGCAGGAGCATGAGTGTCCACAGGTTTTTCGTTCCCAGACATGGCCTGCCTGGCCTGGGCCAGTTTCAACCGACCTTCTGGAGTCCACATCTTCTGCGTGACATTTGACCAAAGCTGGCCAGTACGAAGTCACTCCAGACGCCGTGCAAGCTTGTTGAGGCTGCGCTGCGAGATCTTTGCTGCCTGCTGCCACAGAGAGTACAAGGTCAGGCCGTTGGGAGCACTCATTGAGAGTCCTCTGCTTAGGTTGGGATCTTAGGATGAGCGGCTTTGAGTGTTGCTCTCAAGACTTGGTCGCTTCGGAAGCAGCCAGCAGGCGGTTGCGCTCGTAACTTCCCCTGCCGATATTCGAGCATTGGCGAGTCCTCAGCTCTGACGACCAGGCTCTATGATGTTCCATGAATGTCATCTGCGAGCACGTGGCAGACCGGCAGAGAACCGTCTTTTCGGGGGCACTCCCTACAACTGTACTAAATATGGGGTTGGTGCGATGTCATGGGTTGACGAAGTGTTCGAAAGGATAGAATGATAGAAGTCTGCAGAGTGAAATCCGACACAGATCGTGCCGCTGGAGCTTGACATAATCTGCTGACAGAGGGAGTGGACCTCGGTGCGTTGTACATGAGGCTACGGTCGCAAAACCCCACGGCTGCATTGGCACGCCAGAAGCAAACCACTCCTGACTGTAAAGCCTATACGAAGCAGTCGAATTTCGACTTGAAGCCAAGCAGTGGCACTGCAGCTAAAGACCCCCATCTGCTTCCCAGCTAGCGGCGCGCTGCGATCGCGAGTCGACTCGAGAGCCGACCAAGCGCTCGTAGAGTCGTAGAGTCTGTTAGTTTCAGAGTCGTGCAAGCTGAGCAGCTGCGAGCTTTCGGGATTCCAGGAGCCATTTTAGAGTTGACTTATAGGCGATGGCACA
This sequence comes from Symbiodinium sp. clade A Y106, assembly GCA_003297005.1. NCBI lineage: Eukaryota > Dinophyceae > Suessiales > Symbiodiniaceae > Symbiodinium > Symbiodinium sp. clade A. The sequence goes on along the minus strand of BGNK01003365.1, from coordinate 54,039 downwards.
GTATCATTGGCAAAGCACAGCAGGACTCAGTAGGGGTGCGCAGAAAGCTCGCACCGAAGTGCCGACATGGCCAGCGGCGCAATTTAGGGAGGCCCATCTCGGCGATTCGAAAACAATGCCCTGCCCCTTGCGGCTCAAGGGGGTTTTTACCCAGCCTGGATTCATCGTCTTTCATACCAGGAGTCCAGAGGGATGAGGGCAGACTCTGGAAAGCGGAGCGTTATGCAAATCTTGGTGTCGTGGTTGGGGGACCCCAGACCCAGTCCAGAACTCCATTGATACAGAGCAGAGATGGGGCCTTTGGAGTCTTGTTAGCTGTGAGAGCGTGTCTTCGAAGTGGGAAAGACGAAGCATTCACGACGTTGTGTAAACGTGTGCACCGAAGTTGGCTTTCCATTTGATGCGATATCTCCTGGCTTCTGTCGCCCCGCCCATGCCAGAGCAGGATGCCCGGATGCCCTTTGGCCTGGCCCAAGCATGCACCATGATATTTGTTGCACCTGCCACCAAGTCGCAGTGCCCGTCGTCGCAGCCCATGCTCCACAACTCCCTGCCAACACTTCACAGCTTAATCTCGAAGAGCTGGCAAAAGCTCTTCACATCACCATGCTCATTTTCGTCTGAGCCAATTGAAGCTGGCGCAGCGAGATACTCTGCCAGCAATGAACCCGGGCATGGGCATGCCGATGATGCCTGGGGCCACTTGGCGAATGCATAGTCTAGGGTCCAGGGTTTTCAAGCACATGAGCCGGAAGCCTGCAGACGAATGGCAGGACATCTCGGGTCGGTGAGTACCTGTGAGGGGCTCGGGAGGTGTGGAAGCAGTGGCGCAGAAGCCACGTGCAGGCCCTATGTGGTCTCTGACCTCAAACCTCACAAACCCCACAATCGACGAGAAGATTAGTTCTTCAGAGCCGAAGCCGTCGAAGCCCATGACCTGTGGAACTCCCTAGATGTTTCGGCCGATTTCGGCCGAGTCGCTCTCATGATCCTTCGGGAAGGCCGGGCAGAAAGCCGAGGCTACACTGTAGCCCTTCAGGGAGACAATCCGCATTTAGCATCGGGTGGTGGCAGTTCCGCTGTAGCCCAGAACCGACACAACAAAAGTTTGAGTTCACGTCACAAAGCTATTTAGGATCGCTCAAGTAAGTGCTGCTATTGCTGAAAGTCTGAGCCGAGGCCATGCAACCGGTACCTGGATACGGCACGCCATTCCCTCAAGGCCACGGCACCAGACTCTTCGGGGTATTCACATCTTGCTCCAGCCTTGCCCCTGCTGGGGCGAAGTTTGTACTTCGCAGAATTGCCAAGTGTCCTCCAGGAGAAGCAGATCGGATGAAACAGGCAGGCGTTGGGACTTGGTCAATCGGGCCGATTACTGCGTTTCTGAGTTGCGACTTCCACCGTCGTCATGGACAGGGTGGTCAGGTGGCTTTCTTTAGTGTGAGAGTGCCAAGGTTTCGGGGCTTTAGAGCATGAATGCAAATTTCTGCCGCGGTCCTGTCTCGATACCCCAACGACTGTTCTCAAGGCCAGCCTCAATCTGCCAGGTCGCAAGTTAGAGCACGAGTCAGTAGGGCACAGCTCGCATTTGGAGGATTTTGGAGGCAAGCACTAGCACTCTTTGGTCGCACCGGGAGACACCAGTTGAGCTGCAAGCCACCAGTGACAGACATGCAATGATTGGAAATAGCAGACGCGCTGGATTGCAAGAGAACAAACATCCAACGCCAAAACAAGTCAACACGGTCTGTAATTAGCCATTAGCTTATTCGCACATGGGTCTTGTAACGGTAAGGCAGGGCTTAGATCTGCATGCAGCCCGATAAATTCGAAGAATCCGTCCAGTGTTGGGGTCAAGTTTCTCTGCGCCCTCTACCCTAAGCCTCAACCCTCAACAGTACTCGGGCAGAGGCGATGTAGAAGCCGAATGAGATCGCGTTCGCTGTTGTGCTTCCAGCTAAAGGTAGCTTGGGAGCATCCCGTCAATAGCGGAAATTTCGCCGTGTGAGTCTATCATGGACTGTTCCAGCAACCTGATGCACTATTTTCCAGTCCCCTCTCTTCTTGACAAGTCTGGTACCTTACTCGTGCAGGCTGGAGGTCTGAGACCTAAGGGCGTCAGTGAAGACAAAGCTGCCTGGCCGAGAAGAGATGTCAGCCGTACCATGCTTGTGTAACTTTGCATGCGCATGGGGATGTCTAGTTGACTGGAGGTAACCACGGTCTTCGTCGGCGGTTTGCGGAAGAGCACTAGTGAAGACAAGGCCACTGAGCCTGGGCTTGGCAGGTGATCCAAAGATCTCTCCAGACCCAGCCAAAACGTCTCGGCAGGTAGCCGCCCATTTCGCGAAGTACGGTCAGGTCGGCACGTAGCATCCACATGTTCCGAGAAGAGCTCGGCCTACTCTGCACCTCGTGGCATTGTGCAATTGCAGAACCGCAAACTCGTGTTTGGGTCTGAAGGAACGTTCCTTCTTCGGCTCGGGCAGGTGGACAGCGTTGACATTAAGCGCCTGCCAGATGGCACATCACGTGGGTTCGCGTTTGTGAAGTTCACGGACAAGGACACACACGTGCCAGAGAAAGGGCAATGCTGCGGTTGGGCCTTGGGCTTGACATGCTGCAACGCCTCGCAGGCACTGATGTCTTACTGGTGCAGCATCCCCTGCCAGGAGTCAGTTGACAAAGCCGTGGAAGCCAAAGCCAATCATATGATTGACAACAAGTGCCCTGGCTAGCAGCCTTGGCTTTCAATGATGGCCCGGGACGTGCATTGTAGCGTGGGCAGACGTCACTTTCAGGTGGATACTCGGCTCTCGGTCAGTCGACTTCAGGCAGTTGGTAGGTGCCAACGTAGAGGCCGATTTACTGCAATGTCTCCGATGTCGATGGTGTTGGTGACGGACTATTTGTTGGTGATGATGCAGCTGAAGTTCAGTACGCCGGTTGCCGCTACCATGATGCTATGTGTCTGCCTTTCACTCGGTTTTTTGTTTGCGTTAGCACAGCCTTTTCGATATCGCCTTCTCGAACTCGGAGTAATTATGGCAGGGCTGTCCGAGCTGAGGTGGGTCGCAGTTCGCCCTCACGGAGGTTCTGCTTTTCAAGCGGCGCAGCATGCAGAAAGAGAGAAGATGCAAGTTGTGAGAGAGAAGGCCCGCACTCCGCATGCATTCATGGCCCGTGTGGTCCTTGTTCTCCCAAGTATCTTCGCTCATTGATCGATTGTGACGAGATCCAACTACATTACGGCAAGCTGACACTGCACATGTGACCGTCGTTGCTTCACGCTTCATATATGGCAACATGTCATGAGGATGGATGACACCTCGTGCCGTGACCTCAGTCAGGATCTCAACTAGTTGAAGCTGCCGCCGGTCAGGAGAAGAAAGAGGCTGAAGCACCGTCGATGGAGGATTGAACACGAGCTTGCGGTCAATCCAAGAGCTCTGTAACGGGTTCAGTCAACTGTTACAGCAAGCCAAACTGCTTCTTCTGCGGCTTGAGGTCGAGAGGTAATATGATGATCGTGAATGGATCATGGTTTGCACGTCCTGGTCGCCGCCTGTTTCTGCCCCCAAGGACGACTACGAGGAAAAGTGGTCCGAGAAGTATCTGCTGCAGGCAGCTTCACTCCGAGGTACAGACGAGGATGGCGAAGATGGCAAGGACAAAGATTCTGGCCAGATGAACCCCATGATGGCCATGATGATGAATCCCATGATGGCGATGATGATGAACCCGATGATGCAGATGAATCCCATGATGATGGGTGCAAGACCCATGATGATGCCCGGTTGTGGCTGCTGCGGCGGCTGTCCGGGCTGCGGCCCCGGCATGCCCCCGGTCGGAGCTAACGGGGCTCCAGGAGGAGCCCAGTCCCCCGAAGATGCGGGCACCAACGGGCCTGACGCAGCGTCGCCCGGAGCACCCACAGGGGCCCCAAGCCAGGGATCGGCTCCAGGAGCAACTCTACCAGGCAGGGGAAGTTGGCTTCTTCCCGCACCATTCGCAAAGCGCATATCACTGCTTCAGGTGGCTGTGGCTGCATGCCGGGATGCATGCCTGCCTGCTGCGGGGCGTGCATGCCAGGCCAGGTTGCATCATAACTCAGATAGAAACGGGTACAAAGCCAACGAAATTAACGTCTTTGCAATGCTGACGTCTCACAGTGTTCTGGTCTGACCTGTTTGCCTGAAAGTACGTGCAGTCCCGAGATGTCCCGGCCAATTTCGTTCAATCACGCATGTTGAGGTTGTGGCGGTTGCTGTCCCTGCGGTGGCTGCTGTGGTTGCATGCCATGCATGCCTGGCTGCATGCCCACCATGCCGAACATGGCAGGCCGAACCGGTGGTTTCAAGGATGAAGCAACTGCAAGACTGTGGCATACCCGGCCGGCAGGAATAGTCTTTAAAATGTCTTAAAGAAGCGCATGACTGGGAATAAGTTTTGGGTGAGATCTGAATCCAAGACGGCTCGCCAGACATTTTAATTTCGTTTCAACTGTCTCACACAAGGCGCGCCCGCCCCCATGACTTCTGCTGTCGAGGGCGGAGGCTTTGGTCGGCAATGTCAAAGAGTGCTTAACACTACACGTATTGAGCACTGCAGGTGTACACGGGATGAGCAGCAAAGCTTGTATCCTGCGTTGGGTGCAGTTCTTACGTTTGCCGGGGAGGTGGTTCCACTAGGCAGCCCCGCATTGCCCGGCCAATGGCTCGATGCTGTTGTGCTGAGTGCCTGAAGTTCGTTCGTGATGCGGTCGTGTCAGGGTCGTTGAAACCAAAACCTGAGAGGATGTGCAGGGGGTAAGTCCGTATTAGCTGATTAGCTTTGGGATTAGGCCCAGAGAGTTTGGTTCGGCAAAGAGGGGTGCGACTTTGGCACGGGTCACTCAAGACTCAAGCATGCGTGAACCCTTCAAAGAAGCCTCCCCCGCAGCGGTCGATGTTATGCCGTCATGCTGGGTTCTTGTTAAGGGGTTCAGTTTAAGTTACCATTTTAAGGAAACCTTTGTATTTACCATAGACCCCTATTATGGTATCTAGAACTGAGCCCCTTAACAAGAAGCCAGTATGTCGGTATGCAGGTGCAGCAGGAGCTCCCGAGCAGGAGGCCGCAGGCCTGCTGATTCGTGACTGCAGGAGCCCTTTTGTCAGACTTGGATTCGTGAATCTCTGCTGTTTAACCCTAAACCGTTTAGGGTTTAGAGCCGGATCAGAGCCTGGGTTCAAGAAAGGGCCGTGCATCGCTCTCAGAGACATCTTGCTGCATCTTGCTGGAGCGACTGAAAGGCGGAAGCGGCCCAGTAAAAGATGGCGGCGGCGAGAACCGATTCCAGCCGTACTGAGGACCAGTGGTTGACACATGTTGCACCCAGTTCTTCCAGCTTGCAAACGATTGCGCCAGCACCGCAGTGGAAACTCAGTTGGGGTCCAAACAATCAGAAAGCCAAGCTCGTGTCGCCATGTCATCCCTGCAGTCAGAATCTGCCCGGAGGCAATCAAGACGCTTTCAGACTGCATCGCTGGTGACTGCAGCGCAAAGAATGGGTCTTGTTGCGATGCACACGGACGGAAAATAAATGCGGGTGCCTGCACACAGTGTCAGGGGATCCTGTGCGGTGGGAATTACAAGGATTATTAGATGGTAGTTTGTGCCTACAGGATGCACACCTGCCCGAACAGTTGCACACTCTGGTCTACAGAAACACACGCCTGCGAATGCACACGTGCACGCCCGTGTGTGCGTGCTCTCGACACGTGGTGCTTTGGCACGTTTGCCGGCTCAACAGATCTTGGTGGCAACTACACACGGAGCCATCAAGGTCTCAGGTGTAAAGGGAAGGGGATGATGTCATGAAGCCAGAACATGGGCAATGCACTGTTGGTTGCTGGTAGAAGTTTCGCAGTGCAAGTTGCGTCACAGGGTTGCCAGGCACGGGGTGCAAACGCGAACTCCGGAAGGATTGCGACAAGCCACAGTCTCGCACCGTGGGTGTAGAAGTTCGTCAGCCCCGAAGCTTCCGAACAATTGCACTTGTAAGTGGCATTACCGAAGACTGCCTTCCTTCCCCTTTCCTGGGGGCAGAGCCCGATTTGCTCCGCAGAAGTCGGAGTGCAGCAGGTGCCTTTGACGCATGCCACGTGGGGTACTCCATGTGTTCACAAGGAAAGCTCACGGAGAAGCATCCAAGGTGCAGAAAAACAGCTTTCTGTGCCTTGCCTCATGGCGGGTCGTGCGGTCAGGCCGGGCCATCAAAGATAGCCTTTTCCGTGCGTCAGAGCTGCTTGGAGTTTGACATAGTTTGACGACGTAGTCACACAGAAGTCGTGCCGAAGGATGTTCGAAGTGTTAAGCGAGTTATGCTTACGAGTCGTCGCAAGCGCCAACTCCCCACATCTCCCACAAGCCCTCGGTGAGCGCCTCGCCGTCTGGTCGACTACATGAGCCCACCACCGAAGTCAGTCAATTCCTATCGCTTTTTTTCCAACGAGGTGCTCCTGCTGTTCTGCAGCGATACAGATGTAATGACGGTTGAAAGGCATTTGCTCTCCGAAAGGCTCTCGTGGACTGGCATTCGATCGCCGCAAATCACGGACAGACCTCACACTGCTCAAGCGACTCTAGACTCTAGCATGCCCCCGCTGCATCGCGCAACGTTGTTGCTTTGTGTGCTGGTTTAAAAAATTCGCTCGTTGCAGACCTCCATTCATCTCCAACTCTTCTGGGAGGCAAGGATACCTGTCGAATGGCCTCTTCACATCTTGGATGGAGGAGTTGGGGCCTTAGTGGCTGCCCAGGACTTCGGAGATGTTTGACGGGGTTTATATAGAAAGCTTCGAGCTGCTGCTCAAGACTCGGTAGGCGTCGTACGAAGTGATTCTTTGAAATTGGGCCATCGGCTCATGCCAGCTTTGCTGAGGCTAAGTGCGGTCGTGTATGGAAAAAGCTCAGAGGCCCCGCCGCCGGTGACCTGCAATGGCTGCCCTAGAGACGCGGCACTGCACTGCCTTCAACACAGCCGGCAATGCGGCGGCAGTTGCTTCGAGACTAAGCAAGTAAATGTCGGCCAGGTGCCGAAAAAGCCGTCCAGGCGCACCAGGAAGAACGTGGAAGAAGCCCGGGCTTGAGCCCCGGTGAGTGGATGCAGCAGACATCCGGCCCCCAAACACTACTCACACTAGACGTCGCTTCTGTGATCTGAAGGCTGGCCTGCCACACCTCAAAGGTTTAGTGGCATGGTTTTGCAGGAGTGCTACATCTATGGACCGCGCTTCTGCTTTACACTTCGCCACCTCACCTTCACTTCTGACTAAGTGCCACCCCACCTTCACTTCTGGCTGAGTGAATGGATGTGTTAACAAACATGCAACCAGGATGCAGGGATATCCATTCCCGCCCTTTGTCTGCCAACTTGGTGAATCCCTTCCTCGAACCGCTCGTCGTAAAAACCAGGGCCTACAGTCAACCAGGAACCATTGACATGCTACCTGGCAGAACTGAGCAGTTTGGCCGAAGGTCGTCATTGAAGACTTTTGCCAGGACCCGATCCAGTTGTCTTCAGTCCCAGGGCAGATCATTGGCTTATCGAAGGGACGACATGGCAGTCTGCAAGTTTGGTGATTATCTACATGATGGACCTCTTGTCCGGGCGCAAGACCAGGACTGTCATGCCGCTCGTGTCGAGCCTACTCCTTCTGAGCTGGTCACACTTTGGGAAAGGCTGCGGCTACTCATACTGCATGCTTTGCTTTCGACACTTCTAGATTTCGCTCGCTTTCCGTTGCAGGTGCAGTTCTTTCAAGTCCAGACATGTTGCAGCTCGGTGCTCGGTTTTTTGCAAATTTGGGTGGAGGGCAGCGCGGATAAAACATTTAAACTCTGATTGCATGACACGGTGGTCCATTTCGACTCACAAAAATGCCGCCTCTTGCCGAAGGCTTCTCCGACCCAACCAAAGTCAGAATTCTTGCTCATTTCGCTGAGTTCACTCAAACCGTATGATTCGTGCCTCTTCCCGCCTTCTGTTTGACCGTGTCACATGTGCAGAAGGTTTCCTTGCTCCTCCCTTCCAACGATTTCACTGAACCTTGTTTATTTGTAGGCGGCGCTTACCACATTCTCAGTCGTCGTGGTTTTTTTGCTACTTTGCTCGAAGATGGCCTGCATACGTCATGCTAAACATCATATATTTGTTGGGTTTCGAAGATCAGTGAGTGAGGGTCATTGCCTGTAGGGTTATGGTGGAGGAACTTAAATGCAACCGTGATTCGTGCACGATGAGCGTTCAGATACGAGCCATATTGTTAGACCATATTACAGTAGTACATGCTGTCGAAGCAACTTCCCTGCGCATTTTTCGCAGCCCGGTTCCGCGGGTGTCAGAGCGTAGCCTGACTGCCAGAGCCACACACTGTACTTTCGAGCCGGCGAAATGCGGGAGACGTTCTTCATCTCCGCTTCGTGAGTATCCTGTGCGAGACGTTGTTGTCGCTGTCCTAGCACAGACGGTGCATGTTACAACTGCTGTCATCCGTGCACAGCCTGGGCGAGGATGTGGAAGTCCTGTCAACCGATCCACAGTTCACTTTCAACAAGTTCTGCACCGAAGAAAAGTCTGATAACCCAGTTGAGCTTGCAACCAGAACAAGACGGGAGAGGTTCAGTTCATGTAGACTTGGGCTTTTCCCTTTGTCTCGCTCGTTGCTAGTTATAAGTAGTTCGCTGGTTTATTGCAAATAGATACGGCTGTGAATGGATAGCATATGTTGGCAACGATAGACTTGGAGCTTGTCGACAAAACAGAGATATCAGCCGAGAACAAAGGGCTTCTTGACCGATTGCACCGTACTTGTGTCGACGATTCTTGAAGAAGATCGGCATAGGATGGAGCCAAGGGCTCTGGTAGCAGGCATCTGCTGCGCCACAAAATGTATGCGTTCAGGCACAACAGTCAAATCGTACATGCTGAAGCGCGAAGCAAAACTGGGTCAGACAGCAAAAAACTCGGAGGGCTTGCTCGTTGAGGTTTAGAGTTTAGATTTGGAGAGTCGGGTGTTTGATGCTATTATAGACAGAGTCCATAAGACTAGAAAGAACTACAATAGCAAGACATGCATCGTTTGAATGTGTGCGATGCTTCAGGAGGGTGCGCACAAGGTCGACGCAATCACGGCCCGAGGGCCAACACTAGGTCCACGGAATATTGGACAACACCCACATGAATGTGCGAGGCCGAAATGACAGGGGTTTCTGCGAGATTGACAGGCCGAATATTTGCACCCCGTGCAGAGCTGCAGACGGCACGCCCCGGCCGCATGAAAAATTCTCTTAAAGAAGAGGAACAGTAACAACAAGACAGTGGCACGCAAAAGAGATGATGACCCCGAGCCAGAGATCGAAAAAGTGTTGGACAACTTGACATGAAAGTTGCGAAACCCATGGCTTCCAAGACATGCGCTATGATGTCTTTGCCATGCTGAAAGTTCTACAGAAAACGGATGTCCGATTTCTGTGTCGCGGCCTGAAGTCCAGACCTCGTGCTCAGTCGCTGGTATCATGCGCCGGCTTCCTTTCCTCGCTCTTTAAAGCCTTGGAGTTAACGGGCGTGCGCCACAGCAATCTCGTCCTGATGTAATGTTGAGACTGGCATATAATGCAGGCAGGCTTAGTCATGGAGCTTTGCATGATAAAGATACACTAACACGTTTCACCTAGGTAGTTCTACTTGCTCCAAATATGCAGCTAGATGTAATCATTGTTTGGGCAAGCACTCATTCCACAAATTGCAGATGTCGAATCACTCAGGCGGCCATTGGAGATCAGCTAAGCCTCCAAAGTGGAACAGAGCCATGATCTTAGCGCTACCAGCCCGGGAGTCAGGCAAACGTTGCAGGAGGAGTTCCTATTGATGCGAGTCCAGTTGCAAAAAAAGTTCCTGTTGATGCTGGCCGATCTTTTTTTTGAGGGCTTTGCTGTACTTCGGAGCTGCAGAGAGTGCCTCGATGATACAAGTAAGTATGCCTAAAGCGCTGAAATGCCGGTCACAGCATTTTCCAGCGCTGGCAAGGAAGCCTTGGTAGTAAGCTTCGGGCAGTCCCCATGGCACGGCGACCCAAATCCGGGACTGACACAACACAGAATGGACAGCACTGGGAGTCGCATCTTTGAGCTTGCAGTTGGCAGCCGCGATTTCGCGCCCTGTGTCTTCTCGAACAGTGTTTCGAGGAGGACAGCTGGAAGCTCAGATGCCATCGGCACAATGGTATTGCCCGCGGTACTGGCTGAAATGAACAGATTTGATCAAGTGATGTTGAGCGCAGTTGAAATCAGCTGAAAAAGTTTCCTCGCGCAGTTCACGATCTCATCCGGAAAGTGGCAGGTGGTGCATCTCAGCTAGTGGCCACGAAAGTCTACGAAGATCACGAGGAGATCTTGAAATACTTGGCCGGCGCACCCGGTGTCTTGCAGATCTTCAATCTTGTCTCGAAAGCTCCTGACTTTACCAACCCTTGATTAGCATGTCATCTGGGTTTGGGACTGAGGCCTCGAATGTTCAGCCATGTGCAGAAAAGGCCACGAAGGCGTCAGTCTGAGCTGCCATGGCTTGAACTTGCAGCTTGTCTCCCGTGCGGGTGGCAATCGTGCCACTCTTATCTGTGTTCAGCGCTTGGACTAGCTGCTGCTTGTTTCTGGGACACACACGCACACAGACACACACACACACACACACACACGCACACGCACACACACACACACACCCACACACACCCACACACACACCCACACACACACACACACACGCACACGCACATGCGACATTCTTCTGGTGCAGCATGTCAAGATAGGGCCAATTGGATGTACTCTTCTTGAGTGCAGATCCTCCACCTCTGTGAAGCGCCGCCAGCAAGACCACAGGCCAGAGCCAGGTTGCCAGGAGGGTTTTGAATCGGCAACCGAGGGATGCCGATGGGTAGACCATCAAGGTGATTGCACGGTAGAAGGCTTGGAGACCGGAGGGTTTATGAAGTGGGAGATGGTGTGACTCGGGGCAGGCCCCCCCGCAGACCCTGCCGGTGCCACCGATGACGCCAATGGCTTCAGAGTGACTTGCCTCAAAGTTTCGAGCATGCGGTAGCACGGGTGTCAGCGGCTCAATTGTTCCGCGCTGTGGTGGGCGAAAGAGTGCCGAATGGTTGTATGGGTGCGATGAGTTTCCTTCGGAAACCATTGCTGTCAGTAGTTATCCTGAACTCAATCGTAAGCGGTGATCGAACACAGTCAGGAAGCAGCGGTAGTGTGAAAATCCCTACTTGCCATGCCCTCCAACTCATGGAGGCTGTAGACGGGAGATGACAGAAAACTTCTCATGTCATGAAGACAAAGCGCCTACGTGTACAGTTGACCTTTGCAGCTAAAGCACCGAAGAAAATGTTTGGAAAGCACTAAGCCCTTCTGAACTGCGGGATGCAGTATTTGCGTCGCCTGGTCATCAAAGCTGCCGGGATGCGGAATATCGTAAATTAGCTGCCAGTAGAGCGGCTTTTTCGACCGTCACTTCGAAGTAACCCTGCAATGCGGGCTCGTCCTTGTTAGGTAGGAGGGAAAAAATGCCCTCCAAAAGGACTGTTGCTATCAACTGCCGTACTCAGACTCAAGGCCTGATATTCGAGGAGAGCCTCGTTCTGCACCTCCGGCCAGAGCCTGAAAGCCAGAGTATGGTACATTGTCTCGTCGTATCATAGCAGCAACAAGCTTTTATCATGTTGCTCGGTTGTTGGCACTTCGATCGGCATCCACACTTGGGGAATGCAGTTCTCAGCGCATATCTGATGTTGTATCGGAGATGGTTTTGGTGACATCGATCGTCTGCCACAACTTGCGAATGCAGTTCGCAGTGTGTTTCTGATGATCTAGCATTGTTGGTTTCTTTGCTGTTCTGACAGCGTGTGCATGGTGGTGGTTGTTCAGTTGTCGTCGATGTTTTCGTCCTCGTGGTGACATCGATCGGCGTCCTCACCGGAAGAATGCAGTTCGAAGTGCGTAGCTGTTACCTGTATTATTTTGGGGATTCCTTATTTTAGTGATAGTATAGTGGGCCCCAAAGTATGTAATAGTGTGATTATCCCCACAACCCTATTAAAATTGCTAAGGCCCGATGTGACAGATTGAACTTCTTGACAGGTCCTGCTCCGACGATCGGCTCGCGTTCCCCGCAATCCGGAAAGACAGGCCTGGACGACTCTTTAGGGTTTAGGGATTGGGGTTTTTAGGGTTTGGACGCCAGACGGGGTAAAGATTCTTGATTCTCCTCGCAAACGCTTAGAAACCGTGGAGTGGAGGCATTGCTGAGCGACGTCGGTGAAGAGCCAGGATCTCAGCATTGGCTTGTTTGTGTATGCGTGAATACATACATACGTACATGTGTATGTATATATATATGTATATTTATTTACACGTATGCGTATATGTATGTATGATATATGACATGCATATATGTATATATATATGTACTCACGCACATAGATGCATGTTTTGTTTTCCTGAATATCCTGAATTTGGGGGATCCAGTGTCCCTATACTAAGAATACCCGCATCACGGGTCTATACTGCGATTCGGCTAGGTCATGAAGCCTCTGTACATGTACGGATGACGGCAGCCATTATGACGCCATTGTGGCGGCGGAATCAGTAAGCAACTGTTGCTTGTTGTTGCGCTCGTATGGCTCGTTTAAGTTCATGTTTTTCCTCAGCTGTCACCTGTCCTCGTTCCTTGGTTTGAGTGTGTAACTTGCACTACCCAGGTAGCGTCACCTTCTCCATAATGCCATGGTGGTCTGCTAACCTTTTCCAAGGCCTCAGAAGTCGACGAAGGAGGAGTCAGAGACCACCGCCAGCGGTGGCCGAAGCCCTGCTGCAAGCAGCGGTCGACGCCTCGAGCCAGATCCACATTTCGAGCAGTAGGTTTAGATTAAGAAACTTAGATAGTGAACGGGGGAACTTTAAACTTTTTGGCCTTATATAAAGGCTCTGTCTTAGAAAAATTGAACTTTTTGGGCTCGGTTGTTGAAGAAGAGAGGACAAAGATTCTCTTGGCCGGGGCTGCATCAGAATGTAGTGGTGGCCGGGCATGGTAAGGAATGGAGTGCCCGGGTCGGACTTCTCATGACTTCTGGTCGGACTTATGACTTCTTGCCCGTGGCCGACCTTCGGGGGTTGTGCCCAAAAATTCGCAAGCTGCGTCTTCGGTCAATTCTTCCGATGACACAAAGGTCCAGAGCCTGTGAGATTGTTCATGCAGTTTACAATTTCTCGTGCGGGACAGGTGACGATGATGCCAAGCAGGCGCTACAAGACATTCAGGCGGGCGAGCCTGACGTTTTGTGCGGCTGCTTCGTGCTGACCGAATCAGAACCCATCGTTTGTCCATGGTCGTCGTCTCCAGCTGCCGCCGAAAGACTCTTCGTTCAGAAAACGTGAGACGAAGACTGCAGTTGAACCCGTTCTGTTTGGTGCGGGGCCGGGTAAATTCGACATAATGCCGGGTGTCTTTCGTTGGCATCGTCTCGAAGTCCATCCATGGCAAGAAATTGAAATGTCGCCGAAATGAAGTTGCACACAGGCCGAGTGCAACTATGACAATAACGTGTGTGTTTTTGATGTGTGTTCGAGCGCGTTACATGGTGGACTCAGAAACTTATCAAAAAAGCAGATTCACGCCTGGGGTCGTGCTTGTATTGGCCGTGACCCGCAGCTCCTCGCTTTCGTGCTTCGAGACATAAAACTGCACCCTGCAGGAAGAGCTGCCTTTCGATCCGAACATCTCCATGCCGTTGTGCACCTGCCATGTTTTAGATCGGGGAGAAGACCGGCTGTTTATCAATCTATATGGCACGGATTACCTGGTCATGTTTGCAGGGACCGTGCCGTCTGCCTCTGGCTCAGAGTGCAAACGTTTTTCAATCCTTATAGCATGTGCAGAATTCCTGGTACTGTACTGTAGGGCTTCCAAACTCTGCAACTTTTCTTGTCTGCCTGGTGCAAGCCGGGCCTGAGGCGAGGATGAAATCCTCTCCTGTGCCCTGGTGAGCGAGGCCTGGTGTCGTACTCTTGCTGTTGGTCGGTTTTCGGCAGTTGCTGTAGACTGAGAGAGCTGACAGCTGACTAGAAGGTACTGACAGTATCCGAGAATAGTTGAGATACGTGCAAGGTCAGCAACGCCAGATGGTCTATTTTGCATGTGGCAGTTTTCGCATCATGTACATGTTCGACTGCGCAAAGACAACACAAAAGAGTTGGATGAGTTGAACAGCGGTAAAGGAAGGTAGGACCTCGACAGCTCGTGCGGAAGTAGCATCCCTGTTGAACCACGCTTCTTGGAGTCTTCCGTGTGAAGGAGCACGGTGAAGGAGCCCTACCACTTTGAGGCTAGGCACTTGTCGCAGAATCAGCTAGTGTTGTGCGCGGCGCATTCATGTTGATATTGATTAATGTACGGCTTGATGGCTCATTTTTGCTTGTGACTCACTTAGTCCAGACGACTTCTTTTACCTCCCAGTCCCTCGCACTTCGTGTAATTAATGTCAGTTCTGAGTGCGAGCTGCTGTTGAAGTCGAGCCTTTCGGCAGGCTCGGACAAAGCTACAACAATAAGAGGTATTGATTGCGAAGCTCTTTGCATGAGGCACCCGGGATAGACTGGAATGCTTCAAGAACGGGAGGAAGCCCCCTCTCTTGAATTCGTCCGCCTCAGGCAGCGGCAACAGACATAATCCCTGCTTCCATTGGCTTTCAGTTGTTCGCCACGAAGGTTTCAGTGTTTTTGCTTAAATAGGCCAATGAGCGAGAGTGAAAATCGTCGGAAAGCCCATGAGAAGAATCGGTCGTTGGGCCGGGACTTCAAGTTGTGTCCGAGGCGAGATTCACTTGATTGTAGTGTTTGAAACGTGCTGCACTTCAGCTTGCATGGACGGGCCGTTGCACTGTTCACTTCATCATTTAGTGCTTCTGCCCACAAGTTGCCTACACTTTCAGCCGTGCATCCAGACGCGAAACAGCTAAAGGTACCTGGTGAAAAGACGAGAGCACTGGACTTGTGTGATCTACCCATCAAGCCCGGATTGCGATTCGAGCGGCTTCGATGCCCACAACATCAATTGAGAACCTCGTTGTCTGATAGAAATAGATAAAACAAAATCCAGACTGATGCGAGGGATTGGCACTGCGGGACAACTTAAAAATTTCCTAGGAAAACTAGATTTCGATGGGCTCGGGTCTGCCGACTAGGCCGATTACATAATCTGATAATTATTCTATATTCTGAAGATCTCATTGAAAAAACCGTATAAGAAATTTAGACTCCCCATTTTATCAGAATATATTACTAATGAAACCTCAGACTTGAATTTTCAACGTTTGAATTTGAATAATATTCTTTCGAAACTTTATTTATTTCAAATAATTTTTCCATTTATATAATATATACATAGATATTCAGTTAGTAAAGATATTAATATTCTTCTATTAGAGACAAATCAAAGAAAACAGTTACAGGAGCGGAGAACCCCAAATGAGTATGTCTTTGGATGGTGATGAACGACTGGATGAGCCCTCTAGAGCCTTCCAGCGGAGTGTGCGCGGTGTTGTGTGCTGTGTGCCGTGTTCGGTGTGTTGTGTGCTGTGTGTTGTGTTCTGTGTGTTGTGTGTGTGTTGTGTGCGCGTGTGTGAGTTGTGTGGGTTGTGTGTGTTGTGTGCGCGTGTGGGTGCGTGTTGTGTGCGCGCGCGCGTGTGTGTGTGTGTGGTGTGCGTTGTATGTTGTGTGTGTGTGTGTGTTGTGTGTGTGTGGTTTGGGTGTTGTGTGTGTTTTGAGTGTTGTTTGTGTTGTGTGTGTTGTTTGTGTTGTGTGTGCTGTGTGGGTGCTGTGCGTGTTGCGTTGGTAGTGGCTGTCTTGAATGTTTTGTATGTAAACGTATATGGTTAAAATTATATATTATGCGGTCATTTTATATATCACGGCTTTTTATAATCTTGAAAAGAGAAGGGGAGATTTTAAATATATATATCGTATATCGTAGAGCCCCGCATAGGGGTGAACGATATTTCGACAAGACGGTTTATATACAGAGGAGGTGATATTATTAATTTGTGCAGGCATACCTTTTCTAATAGTATCAAGAAATAAAGATATAACGATATATGAAGCCCTATAGGGGAATAAGATATCTGCATGGTTCATCTGATACGATGGTTGTTATTATAAAATGATTGCTTGCATATTCTCCGTTATAGCATCAAGGCTGAGAAACCTCTCCGAAATCCCTACAAAAATAGTGCACTAAAACTTCCGATAAAAATATTGGGAATTGTGCAGGGGATTCATATTTTCAATAAAAGTATTAAATTGAAAGAGCAATAAGCCTTAACTTTATGCGGGTTGCCACGACTTCAAAACTTTTCGTTATAATTTGAAATAAAGAGTGATTGAAGGACGCCGTCTCGAGGCAAAAGAAGCGGCAAAGGTTAATATAGCATCGGGCGAGCAAGGGTTTGTGTCGGCGACCTCCAATATGTTTCGTCTCTTCTATAATTTTTAAATCCAATCTCTCTGGCACAGGCGACCGCCTAGGCTTATTTAGTACAAGCACTCTGGTGGGCGAGCAGGCGGGCTTCTTCCCCTAACTTTGAGGGTTCTTCCCCTAACTTTGAGGGAACGAAGGCTTGCTCACTGCACTCATACGAGGCCATGACGATCGCAGAAGGCAGCGTGCATGCGTCATCTGTGAGAGCGCGGGATATCACTCCCACTCTCCATAGCTTGAATCAGACTTCGAAAGTCCGTCCCTCGTGCATTACCGAGGCCATGGTATCTATCTTATAGCCTCCATATATGTACGTCTTCCGTTCGACCACTTCGGGGATGTCCCCCTTGAGCTTCAGCAAATCATGTAACGGATGCGGCGTCATACGGTAGACTCTCCCGGTGTTCTTCAGCTTGATCGTATAGCTGAGCAGTATCGGATGGTCGATCTCCCCCGGGCAAAAAATCTGTTCTCAGGAGTGCAGCATGGACTGTATTAATATCAGCAACCGGCCACGTTGCCAGCACTTGTTCCAGTTCCTCCAGCATTAGGAGGATATTACGAGCGCGGCTGACTCGTATTTCCTATCAAGTTTGACGCCAAGGCTCCCCGACTTTGGGCGAGGACGTCGGCGAGATGGGCGAACCCCCTCCCCCGTATAGAGGACTATCAAAAAGCTAACAGCCTCAGCCACGCAAAGCCAATGGTCCCCCACGGAAGGTTCAATTTAGATATCTTGTAAAATTTCTCCCAGTTTTCGGATGCCCAGCACGAGCCGAAGCGGAGAGTCCCCCTGTGACGAGGAGGAGTCATTGCTATCTGCGATCTGCACTAATGCAGAGTTTAGCCATGCCAAGACGATATCTCTATCATGTTAGATATCGAAGTAGCTGATATATATATATATATGAGGTCTTCGGCACAAGCTAAAAATCGCTTTGCTTTGTTGAGCATACGTTGGAGTGCTTGTGTTGTGTGGTCCCCCGCTGGTGCTGTAGCTTTTTGCTGTTGTTGCTGGTCGTTGCGGCGTCGTTTGGAGGCCGGTTCCCCCAAGTGCTGTTTGCTGTTGCTGGGCTTGGTTGTTCGATTTCCAGGTCGCGTAGTAGCTATGCTTCAATTTGGCTATCGACGAGGAGATCTGATAGTGCACACTATGCCAGCTGGGAAATGACCCCCCCCCGAATGGTGGCATCGATATGGCTATGGAGGCATGTGCAGTTTCCCCCATGGCATTGTATCGCTGCATCAGGCTTGAGTTGTCCCGATATATCGAGTGGTTGTGATTGTTCATGTTGTTGGGTTCAATAGTGGTGGTGGAGCGAATGGTGGGGCTAGTTGCAGTGGCACTGGTTGTTACCTGTGTTGGTGGTAGTTTCCGACTCGGAGGAGGTGGTTATGCTTGTCGGGTCTGGAGTGATGGGGAGATCGTCTATCCGATGCGCCTTCCATCACGGGTTTGGGCAAATAGGTGTGGCTGTGGCTCTTGAAGGGGTCGGTAGGACAGCTTGCGTAGGTCCTTGGTCAGGCTGCCTAGCTCTATTTCTCCGAAGGTCGCGGTTATCAACGAAGGCTGGCCGGTCATCTGGTTTCGGCGGTGGTGGCTGTTTGGGCTGTTTGGACTGCTGTGATTTTGGTTGTGTTAAAGGGGCTTTGGCCAACATATCGTCATTATCGTCGACAAATCGGATATATTTGTCCGGCTTGGGGGCCCAGAGAAGGTCAGATAGGACCTCTCGACACCGCCCCTCCCAATAAGTGCGGGGGCCTTGGGCGATGTTAGACGACAATAATAGCAACAACAGACACCTCCACCTCTACAAACACCCACCAAAGCAAGGGGAGGCAGCGAACCTTCCTCAGCTTCCGAGGCGAAACCCAAGCGACACCTACAGACCCCGACAAGTTCATGGCTGGGGTCTGCGGCTGGTATAGAGCGACCAGGATTTAAAGTGTTGCCTATGACGGTCGAAGGCCTCTTTAAGTGCCTCCTTGAAGGTGGTATCGACTGCCATGCCAGCTTTTGTACCGGGCCCTCCGTGGCTGCTATATGGGGATCTTGGTGATTTTTATTATGTTCTTGGTCTACTAATATTCCCCAGATAGGACCATGCTGGCGTTGTGGTCCAGGGGGCTATTCGTAGGCTCCGGTGCGGGTCCGCAGCTTGAAGTTGTGTTTCCCTTACTTATTACCAACACGTTGTGAGCCGTGGCCAGCTCCTCTAGTGGGGGGTCTGGCGCGGTCGTGGAATGGGGGGGCCCCAGCCAGGTTATTGCCACGGTGGCGGGCGCGTGGGGCAGGTTGGGGGGGCCTGTGGCTAGCCATCGTTGTCGCGGGTTTCTGGTGGCGCGCTATCGACGGTTGCGTCGAGGGGGCAGGTGATCTCTAGTATTAGATTGTCTGCGATGGCATTTGGCGCCCGGGGTTATGCAAAATGGGGGTAGTCGGGGCCCCCGTGACTAGATATCCAGAAGGATCGTCTGGCTCTTATCTGTATTTCGGTCACCAGGATAGCTTGCCCCCTAGAATGAGAGAGGGCTCCCCAGCACTCGGAAAATATGATTTGGTCCATTTATCTTCCCCGTGTCGTAATTTTGGCCCGTTTATCTTCCCCGTACCGTAAATTTGGTAGCTTTTGTACCCGTGCTGATGATGACGATCTTAAGAAATTACGTTGAAATAATCGATTCCCCAATTCAATGAGCATGTGCTGCATGTAGCGCCTACAGATAGACCATATATAGTTATCTAGTGGTGGATGCCCCGAGGTTGGTTTTGAAACTTTGGCTTCAGAAATTATTGCGTCTAGGTCCTAGGCGATAACGGAACCAAAAGCGACGGGGCTATCCGGTGATCCTTAGCGATCCCATTGTTCTATTCCATGCTGATAGTATCCCCGGTAACTGGACCGAGATAATCTGTATCCTTCCCCGGCAAGGCTTTCTTAGTAGATCGAATCGAAGTTTAGGATGTCGAGCTTCGCGATTATAAAATCCGACCCCCTATTATACGCGATTCTTGCGACTCCACGGAGGATCATGATAAGCTCGATCTTCTGTCGCCCTTCTCGGCACCACTAGAGTCGACCAAGAGTCTGGATCGAGTGAGCTAGCTGAAGGTCTTAAGGAGCACTGAATGCAATGTTCTAGGTCGTGTCTCGTTCCATTCTATTAGTTGTTTCTGCTTTGTGAGGAGGACTATTATTCCCCGTTCCACCGCCTCGATAATCTTAGCCGTGTACAGCATATCATTGAAGATCTCGCGGAAGTGATCCCCCCATTTAGGATGAGAGGAGATAGCCTTCAGGGCTTCGTGCGACACCATGTAGGGTCCATATAAACGGCCATCCTTCCATCTGGTTTTCTCGGCGACCATCTCTTATATATTGAAGGGGATCCATGGCGTTTACTTACATAGCTTCGCAAGGTCGCCGAGGCTAGCCTTGATCCCCGCCTGGACCATTGCGGGCTTCTACTTGTTGAAGATGGACTCACAGTGCTTTCGTAACATGGTTTCGTCGTCCGTGAGTGCTAGTTCCCACGTGTGATCGCGGTTCCGCTCGACCAGGGTTCTTTTTGCGGCCCAGTCCTGTTCCGCAATGTATTGCATGATACGTTGTTTCCAGGCACGGTATTCGCGAAGGTGTAATTTACGAGGCTCCTTCCATAGGTATCGTCTTCGGTCTCCCGGGTTTGCTTGAAGTGCTGTATGTCGGAGTTGCTTTGAGGCATCATTTTCGATGAATGGCTTCTTATCCTTCCCCGGAGCTGTAATTGAGATCGCGACTTGCTGGATGGCGTGGATGGGGTCCCCGTAGCTTCGGCGTTATCCAGGATGATATCAACCATTTCTCCCTTTTTGAGATGATGGTTGGTCCATGCTGGCGGAGCTTTATGCTTTACGACTGCTATGCATAAGCCCGTCAGGGCACTGCGATCGGCTCATGGTCAAAGGTTGCGATATCTCTCTATGCAAGAACAGTCCCTTTATCACAAAGCAGGTGCTTAACGAAGACGTAGTCAAGTCGTCGTGCCTCCAAACGTTAGTTGTAAGGGAAGTAGTTTAGCGCGTGGAGCTGTTATAGTGGCAAATGCATGTGTTGCCCATCCAACCAGCGCAGTAGCATGTCCCCGCATGTTGTGGCTACAGTGATCTGTTTCCTTTGTGCCCCTGCGGAAAAGGTTTCCTTGGTATCCATCCCCATCACCACCTTATGGGTGTCGTGCATGTGTGGTTCGATTGCTTGCAAGATCTGCTCTATTTGGGAAAGAGTAGCATGGTGTGGGATGTGAACGGTGAGAGCGCTGAAACGTAAAGTGTCTGCTGTCAGTATGCAAGAAACTGCTCCAGATAAAATCTTTCCCCGAGTGTGGTGAGCGTTAGCGGAGTGCTCTACGGCTGTCCCCCGCCAGTCCTCCGGCCTGTTGCCAAAAAACATCTGCAAGTCGTCCATCTCGGCGTGGAACTTCCTAGAATCGCAAATGACTTCTTGGAGAAGTATCACGATGCTGTCACAAAAATGTTGAATTTTCCCCCACCTGAGTGCGAGGAGCATCTCCAGTGCTTTAGCAGAGGTGAGGCCCCCAATATTCCAGCTGAGAACGTGCACTTTCGACTTGGGCCCCTCTTCACTTCGTGCAGGGGTGGAGGCCCGTCGTCTTTGATGCGGTCAGCGAAGGGCCTTTGGGAGCTCCTCCCATCGTTGCTTGAGGGATTCTTCCGAGAGACCTTTCTCTTGCCACGGTATTCAGCTCTAGCCATCCTGCTGTCTCAGAGGTTGCCCCCTCAGGCATTGAGGTGACCCCCGATGCCACTTTGACGCTGTTATATCACAGGTTAGCAGTTTCTGTACTCGATTTCAATGAGTCTGGGATCTCCCCCTTCCTCGATGATAAGTCGTTTGATCTTGTCGGCAAACTGAGTTTTGTTGCGGCGCTCTGGGCTTTGACTCATCTTCTGGTCGTTCGCCGGTGACTATCTTGGCACTCCGCACCAGTCGTAGGACCCCTTGAACTCGTTCACGGATGGTTTGGTCGTTTTCCCCCTCATACTTAATCAGGGGTACAATGGCAAATTCCCGCCTCAATCCAGGCACAAAGGCCTGTGACAAATCGAAGTCAGCATTGATGTCCTGAAGGTTGCTTGACCAGCCGTAGCGTCTCTTCATGATGTTGATCAGCATTCCAACCGCCCACCACGAGGGCTGGTCTCTGTCCCCGCCTTCGCTGTCGGAAGTCTTGGTGCTCGGTAGCGAAAATTGGGCGTTGGCGAACTTTCCCTCTAGGAGTTTCAAGTGACGAATCACTGCTTCTTGGCTGGCGTCCACCTGCTTGACAGTCTGTTCGATTGCACAGTGTCGGTCGGTCATGGCCTCCATGAGCTTTGTGGTGCGGTCTACATGAATATCCATGTTACGCTCAACAGCCGTGACTCGTCCGTTCAAGCCTTCAATGTCTCCACGAACTTGGGCCACGATTTCCTATCGGTTTTCACGGAGAGCCTCAGGGAGCCTTGTCAGGGTCAGGGGGAAAGGATTCTTCCCCTTCCTCCCCCTGTGCGGGCCTTTTTGCTTCGCAAGGTCCCACGCCATCCGAAGCCATTGATCGAGGTACAATAGCACAAAGGCTCGCCTTGCCAATATGGTAGTTGGTGTCAGCGTCCCCCACTCGCCTCGACGAGAGATGCCGTACGGGACCGAACTTGTAGATCTACGCTTTCCGGACCCGCAGCTCGAGGAGCGCAAACTTTTCCCCCTTGATGATCAGCAATCGTGAGGCAGATGCAAAGGCACGAGAGTAAAACCCTCGGGTTTAGTGCCGCAGGCCTCGAAAGCAAGTACAGAAAGGAGGAGGAAGAAAAGAGCGGGGCGGAGAGGACCTGTCGGCACTTGAACCACTCGCGGCTTGAGCCAAAATCTCAATCTCTCTCTCGCTCCCTAACACCAATAGCAACAGCAGCACCACCACCACCAAGAAGAAGAAGAAGACGAACAACAAAAACAACAACAACAAGAACAACAACATCAACATCAACAATAGCAACACCTGGTCACAGCCGACTTCCCCCCCACAGTCCCGCAGGTGCGTTGCAAAGGTGCGATAGTTGCACACGAGAGCACTCAGACACTTGCACTTTATCTCTCTGAGCATCCGGCTAACAAGGGCTGTCTCTGATGAGACAGGCAAGGACGTAAACGCGATAAGACCGACATGCCGTTTGTATTGGTTTTTACAGCACATCCTGCACTCGAAGTGCCGAAAACACCTGTGTGGCCGATGTTTCCTGCATCATGCTGAGGCCTGCTTAAATAAACAGGGGGGAGGCCTTTTTTGTTGAGATATCAAGGAGACGCGCGGGTTGGGCGCAAGACCGGGGCAACACTACTAACGTAGTAGACAGACACGAAAGACTAGCAAGCTAGCTTTCGTGATATATATGAACCTATGCATTCACACTCCCATATATGCACATACACATACATACATGTTTACATATATACAGATATACACCTGTACACCTATACACATACATACATATATGGTCGGGCGTCTGGCATTCCCAGCCCCCCCCCCCCCAATGGTATGGTCTGGTACGGGCGGGGGCTGGCGTCTGCGGAGGGGGGTGGGGCTGTTGGAGCTGCAGCTGGAGAAACGGCCAGGCGTCACACAGACACGGCCAGCATAGTACGCAAGCCCTACGCAAGCCATACATCCTCTAACGTAGCGCAGTAGTGCCTGCTCCTGATTTTATTAACCTTAACTTAAACTTCCAACCCTACACCCAACCCTAAACCCTGCCTAAATGCAGGCTCTAAGCCGAAACCAGACATAAACTGTCAACCCTAACGAACCTACACCCCAAACCCTCCCTAAGCCCTTGTCGACTTGAAGCCANCTACACCCAACCCTAAACCCTGCCTAAATGCAGGCTCTAAGCCGAAACCAGACATAAACTGTCAACCCTAACGAACCTACACCCCAAACCCTCCCTAAGCCCTTGTCGACTTGAAGCCATATACCGTTTAAACCAAAACCCTAAACCCAAAAAACAAAAGCTTAAGCTAGACCCAAAACCCCAAAACCCCCACAACCACCCCACAGAGCTAAGAGGGAACCCACGCTCCATCCCACAGGAGGGGGGGGGCATCCTGCACCATAGACCATGGAGGGGGGGAGGGGGGGGGCCGCAGAGCGCGTGACCATATATACCCACAGGCCTATATACCTATATACATACATACATACATACATACACAAGGGGTGTATATAGATGTAACTGTATACACATGTTTTTGGTTAAAATAGAAGACTGAATCTTGAACATGTATCATGCCACCCAACCCCAATGAACCACCACGGACCACAGGAGACCAACGAGACGCAAGGAAACCGCCAAGAAACCCTGGGAGACTACCCACCGGGTAACCGCTTGCTTTGTCGTTGCTTTGCTGCGTTTGCTGCCGCTGGTTTTGCAGTTGAGTCTAGCGTCTCGAGAGACCGTGCGTAGTGCGTCTGCTCCGTTCTGCTTCTGATGGATGACAGCAGTTCTTGTTGTTCCTGTACCGCTGCTTCCGCTCCTATGTTGTATTTGCTGATGGCCGGTCCCCTCACCATTTGGATCAATCCTCAAGGCACCTTGCTGGAAGATGCTGCCAACTTACAATACTTACACCTGATGACTGGAGGCAAACACGCATATCTGGCAGCAGCTGCTGGCATGCAAACACGGCAATCGTATTCAACACTGTGAGTTGGACGTTGCACACCCGTGTCCGCTGAGCTTTAGTTTCTCCCGGCTCTTCGAATCCTCTTCGTGGCAGCTAGCAACAATCGCAGCTAAAGCTGCCGTGGGGATCGACGGCCTGGCAGGGAAGTCTTGCTAAAGGGTCTGGAGATTAGAGGTTTCAGCCGCACGGATGGACTCAGGTCAACAAAATTTCTTACCTCCTTGTTGTGGCGGATTCACTGACAAATTGCAAACCGCATCAACAGAAACACACTCTCACAGCAAGAAGAGACCAGAATACAAACACCAGTGATCTGACAGTTGTCGGCCTGGTACAGTAGGGTTGCGAAATCCGCGAGTTTACTTGAGATTGAAGCTTTGATCAGTCCCTATCACACTTTATAGTGGCTTGTGGCGTTCCTAGTCACTGCTCTCGATCTTGCCATCACAGCCGGACCCAATTCAGCACGAAAGTTTCACAAGGAGGTCGACTCGACGTTCTGGAGCGAGAAGTCATACCGCAAACGCTCGGAAACGACGAGATCCTGATTGAAGCCGCCGAACATGAGTGTTGGTCGAACTCTTCCTCTGCTTTCAGAGCCACAGCTGAACTCAAAGCTCAAGAAAGGCGAAAGGCGCACGACCGGAAACAACACACCCATCTTGTCTGACGGGTCTCCTTACCGGCACCAAAGGCAAATTCACGAATGCAAGCATCGTTCCGAAGCGACCGGACAAGCTTCAGTTTTCGAAACTTCAGCGGCCCTGCCCTAATGGACATCGAAGAGGGGCCTGATGCGGCACGTGCTGAGCAGCTGCGAGGCTGTCCGGCCTAAGTCTTTCACATTTGCAATGGTTCGCCAGATTGAGGGACGGAACGAAGTGCCAGGCCGAGTGCCGCTTTCAAACTACCATGAATCCTTAGTTTGAACCGCACGTATGGCACGAGTCTGTTTGCATCGGATGGGCCTCAGCTCCTTCTGTTTGGATGCACTGCCCGGGATTGCATAAACTTGTAAAGCCACATCGCCAACGTGTTTACGCTCTCGCAACTCGGACACAGCCAACGTGTTTGGGATTCAGGGATTGCTTATGCGGGCGCTAAGTCTGACTGCCTCATCGCGACCCATTGTGTGGTCTTAGGCTTCCATTATTTGCTTTGAATGGATCTACAATGTCTGGTGTGGAATGACAGAGTACTTCACGATGTCGCCGCCTCAGAAGAGCCACAGGCTGCCATACCAGTCGGCTGGCCGCGGAGCAAGTCGTTACTACAACGGCTGTTTGCGAGTTTCCTGTTTGCGCAGACTTGTACATGCCCGCCTGGAACCTTTGGCAAGTTCCTGAAGCTTTCAACTGGGCAGGAGCTATTCGCAGGTAGACATGGCAGGGCTCTGTTTGACCGTAGGCAATCAACGACTTCGGACAACTTCTGCCACTGATTTATAGCTCACTACGGTCCCCGCTCAGAAATCAATCCTTCAAGCCCCCATGCACCAAACGGCATAGAGCTAAGCTACACGCAGCCTCAACTGACGAGGAGCTCAAGGAAAAGGCCTGGCTGAGCTCTTGCTGAGGTCAGGGAAAGAATTCTGGTGATTTTAGCGACTTCGTGTGTGGTAAAGTTATTTGCTCTTTGAAGCGTTGACCTCGAGTGAGAACATCGGCATGTCATGGTGTTTGTATGAGCTCCCAGTGTATTCAACTTCATATGTACTCGTACAAATCACATACATGTACTCTTACAACTCCCACACAAAGAACGTTGAGTGGCATCTTGTGGAATGATGTTGATAGACTTCATGGATTCCAGGGTCCAGAAGCCTTTCGAGGTTAGATACCAGAGTTCGACAGACCTTCCGCAAGAATCAACTTCAGTTGCCGGTGTGATCCGTCGTTGGATCTTCTTAAGAAGTGCGCTGCGGGCCAGCACGGACGCAAAGAGAAAACAAATGCAAACAAGCTTGAAGGGACTTGCCATCTCGATGTGGCATACAGATTGACCCGGTGCCTTCTTGGACAAGGGCTTCTTCGAAGAGAACCACGGAGCCTAGGAACAAGGCTGCATTCGGCGGACGGTGCGCGAGACACGGAACCAGGCTGACTACACAAGATGCCCAGCAGCTCTTAATGGCTTCCTGGTTCAGCCAATGCTGGCAGGTAATTATGAAAAGCACGATGCTACAAAGTCAGTAGTTGATGATCAGAACTCAGGAGACTGCCCGGGCAAAGAATCTGGCTTTGCTCCATGATTTCAAGACGCGCTGACTGCACAATCAGAGGCGTCATGAAGCGGCGCTCGATAAACGTGCATCTCCATCAGAGCTAGTCGGAAACGGCAAACACGGCAGGAATCCTGAACCTCAAGGCTTAACATGGCTTAACGCTGTGGTCTGCCAAAGGAGTTCATGTTATTTCTACACAAGTTTCCAAGTCCAGGAGTCTGTTTGACGGAGTTTGACCCCCTCACCTCATAAATCTCATAGGTGTCATGAAGCACAACGTCGGGCTAATCAGTAGTTCCGAGTTGTCGCAATGCGCAGGTTCCTGTAAGCTTGTAGCCTCGGCCTGCTGAGGCTGAACGAACCCGTCTCTCTTGGGGGATGTAGTGCTGCTGGGTTCCTTATAGTTATAAGTTATATTTGCCAAGCCCTAAAGTCCATTCTGAAAAGTTGCCTAGCTCGAGCAGCACGGCCTCAATCCTGGGCAAAATTTTTTTCTGGCGCTTGCGACTGGCACCGGAATCCAAGTCCTGCAAACCCTGATCTCGTCATGCAGTGCCGGCTTGAGATCTTGGCGGCACACCATAATGGCATAGCAATTGCTCGGTCGAGCTTCAACATGCTGGAAAATTTTCTATAGCACAACATTATAAGACAACTCCTTTCATTTCGGTGACTGGCAGTTCTATGCTGCTGTGTTTGACTTCGTGGTAGTCGTGGGCGGGGGGTGCAAAGGTAAAGTAACCCTGCTGGGTTTCGCACGATTTTCCTGATAATTCAGGCTGGGCACAACGAGCTCAGGTGTTGTCGCAGCTGCGAGGACCGTGCGCTATATAAGGCGCCATAAGGCATGCATTATGAAATGTCGAAACTGGAACTTTCCAGCGTCAGCTCATGCATTTTAAATCAATAGGCAAACCTGTTCCGCAGCAGCATCATCAGAACAGCCATGAACTCCAAAGCGGACTGAGTCTAAACAAACAACATCGGAAGGTCTATCGTGCCATTTCTGAAAGATGCTGCTGCCACTGCAAGTCCATATAACGCCGAACACTCGAAGCATGTGATGCCGCCCTAGACCTCTAAAGGCCCTGTCGTAAGAGATGTCTCGGACACTGATGGATCGCTGATGATTACTGCAGAGTATCTGAGGATCGTCTTCGAGACATGGCGTAGGTCGAAAGGTGCCTCTCCACACTGCTGTAAGCAGAGCTTGGACGTGTTAAACGCAACGGATGCGATTGCTCGTGGTGCATGGCGCTGCATGGCTACAGAAAAGCCGTCTTCGTAGTGGTAAGGTGAAGAATCGCATCTGGAGCACTGGCACATGGTAGTGCGCTGGTCGTTGCACAGGGCTTGCCCCAGTTGAAAAACGATTGTGCTCTTTCTGTCCGGGAATACCTGACCCACAGCAAAATGCTCGCACGTACGTTACAAAGCTTTTCTGCTCGGCCCAACTGCACGATGACGCGCACATGTCCACGAGCGGGGGGTTCGCCAACACCATGAACCGTACCACTTCCTACGTAAAGATAGCTTTCAATAATGACGTGTTACATATAATTGCAGATGTGCGCTCGTGCTTCATGATCGAACTCAAATTTGTACTACCCGACTTGGCAACTCGAATTCAGCAAACGGATCCAACACCGATTCCATCTGCACGGCGCCAACGGCGGCAAGCCACAGGTAGGGCCTTGCGATGCAAAGAGATCAGCATGGCAACCTATCACCATCGAGCAGTACTCTGACCTGAAAGGCACGCGAGCAACTTGGACCTGTCACAACAATTTCCACAGCTTTCTGCTACTTTACTAGGCTACCGCCCACGGCGATGGTGGGTCGAAGCGTGTAGATCCTAGCCCCATCTAGGAACTCGAGAGACTGGAGAGGCATGCGGTCGTGCATCTCATGCAAGAGCTCTCTCGCGCAACTACTACAGAACTTGCTCTGGGGCCTGGGGCTTCCATCTAAGGTACCGAAGCCGAATCAACAGAAAAACAAGCCGGTCGCAGCCAACAGGTCGCGGAGTCTCCTTAGCCGAACTATACCTGTAGCATCTTGCGCATACATCAGTAGCAAGAGCGTGCTTGGCGATTGCTTCCTGGACCCGACCCAGCTTCGAGACAGCCTCTGCAACGAGACGTGCTCCTCTGGCACCGCCATGTCCGAAATGCTGCGGGCGCCAGGGCTTGCCAAGTCGTGCGCCTGAAATTGCTCTGTATGTCTGCATGCAGTTGCTACCAGCAGATCTTGCACATGCCGACTGCCTCTGAACCCTTGGCCACGAAACTCTGGTGACTCTAGTGCACGCTCGAGGCATCTGCATGTGACTGCCTGGACTCTGCGTGGCGAAAAATCACGTCCTGCTATCATGTTCAGGCCTCCTTGGCAGAGTCATGCTCCAGCTCATCGGGCAATGGCGCCTTCCACATCGACGCAAACAGGGCATGAACACAGTCCAGCTTAAGTGATTTTGCGGTCATATCCTATCACCTGAACCTCTTGATGCGACCACTCGCAGATCTGCCTACTCAGACCAGAACTCAGCAAGGCCTTCACCGGCGATATCGCTTCTATCGGAGCCGAGGCCTCTTTGCAGCCGCATGTTGGGCATCCCTCTGCCCTCACTCTACTGGAGTTCACGATGTTTAGGGCTCTCTCGGCCGAAATACACCCCAGTGCAGCGCAAAGACAGCCAGGTGGACTGATTGCGAAATCATTCTTTGCTGCGAGAGGTGAGCCGTGGATTCGGCTGAGCACGCCTGGGATTCAGGCAGTCAAGCTGTTTTCAGAATTTCGAGGCTCCGACCTTGGCCTCAGGCAGGGTCCCGTGAGTCTCATGCTTCTCCGGCAGTGTGGTGGTGGTTGCCTCTCCGGCGCTTCCACGTGTTCGCTCCAGACAGAGTTAGACTAAGTTGGAATAGACCAGCTCGCCAGCTGGAAGAATGCTCACGTCTGGGATGTCTGGGCTGCTCCAGCTGCAAGCGTCAGCGGCTCGCACCTTCGTCGGGAATCCTGGCAGAGGAGGCGGAGGAGGCGGGAGAGCTGGCACCTTGCAGGGCCAGGGAAGAGCTCCGAGTCTGCGCTGTTGAGTCCGCTTCCGAGCCGCCTCCGACTCGTCGCCCCGTGCTCCCAGGTGCTTCACCTCTGCTCGAGATGATAAGCATCGGCTAGGGTCCGGCTCCGGCCTACTATCGTGGCGATCCGGCACTGATCCGGCTATCGCCGAGATGCTTCTGGCAGGTCTGCCGGTACATCTGTATCTGAGGATGCGGTGGATGATGGCCAAGACGATGCCTGCACACTCGGGATGCAAATTTGGACATGGCTTCACGAGCAAGTTGCCTTGTTGGGTTTTCTCAAAATTAGTCGAATGGGACACTTTAACATCAGCAGCTGCATGTTCCCCCGGCGATTGGACGTGATTCATCTTGAAGGAACTACATAATGAACGTCCCTTCCAATGAGCTCGCACGACGAGTATGCGTGTCGTGTGATGGGGAATTCAGACACTTTCCGAAACGAGGGTGGCTTCTCTTGCTTCTGAGAGGGTCTGTGCCGGGCTCGCTCGGAATGGAAGCGGCGCACTCAGCACATCGGCGACAAGGGCTGGAGCAAGAATGTCCGTTGCTTGCGAGCTTCAGTTCAGGAGGTGGTGGCCAAAAATCCTCCAGCTTCCGGCAGTCTGGCCTGTCGAACTTGCTGGCAAGACGATCGCTCACGAGGCACCTTGCAAAGCAGACCCAGTAGCACAACACATGCCACTGTCCCTTTAGACTCCAGTTTGCCTCGAACGGCAAACCTTTCCCCACTCATGTCATGGATGAGCGCCGGACGTCCTCTAGCTCCGTGAAGACGGCGAAGCAAAGAAGGTGGCACGCAATCGCTCTGCACTGAGGCACCTCAAGCTCGAGGCTGTGCACGTAAAGCAGGTACTTGGTAGGTGAAAGAGTACTCTGATCAAGTTAAACCTCGCAAGGTCTGACACTCGAAGCTCTCGCTGCGCAGCATCCACCCCAAGGCCCAGTGACTGCAGAAATCAAGGCTCAAGGTAGGCCGTAAAGCGAAACCTGACTCCGTCCGGCATGCAGCGTCTCAGGATGATGCCTCCTTCGATAAGAAGCGGAGAAGCTCCTTCTAACTGCAGATTATGTTACCCTCTCAAACAGCAGCTCTTCATACATACATGCTACATGTACGTATATGCATGCCCATCGATTAAACTACCTATCTATTTATCTGTCTGTCAATCTGCATATACTCTCTCTCTCTATATATATATACATGTATCGGTGTAGGAATCGGTGTACAACTTTTTTGCATGCACTCTGAGGCATACACGTGTTTGAGTATACATGTACATATACATAAACACAGACATCTACGTATACTGATCAGAGCACATGTATATGCATGCGCAAGCCTCGCGTACACATCTGTAAGTATATACCTATACATATACATACATTTGCTATACGTGGGTAAAAACACAAATACCGGGCGGACCCAAACAGTGGCGAATATACACACAAGACCCATAATGTGTGTATAAATAAATAAATATATATATATATACGTATACACATATGTATATGTACATGCACATACATAAATATTGACATAAGTACATCCATTCATGCATGAAGCATCATGATCACACATATGAACATATGCATATGTACAGATATATGTACATGCACTCAGTTAGCCAGCCAGCCAGCCAGCCAGACAGACAGACACGGAAAGACAGACAAACCGTCGTGCACATAAACATACATCCATACAAGCATGCATACATGCATATGTCCATGTATCCGTGCATCGTACATTTCGATGTTACAGTCTGTGTGAAATCCGTGTTCGACGACGATCAAACCGGAGAACAGCAGCTAGTAGATGCTAGTAGCACATGAGCTATTGTTCTATCTTATCTTCAGCGCACCTCTACGTACATTTTGTACACACGCGAACTTGTATAAACGTCCTTGTTGAAAGTGTCTTGCAGGCAAGGACGTAGTTAAGACAAAATTCTGCTACCGTACGTATTGACGGTGCAAGCTCTTGAGTTCCACAAGTACTGCCTCGATCTCCGAAAGTGTTTCGTCAGCCACCTCGGGGACAAGAGAGAGAGTAGTGTGCTGGTGGCAGTGCAACGACTTGAACAGTCTTTGCCTGTACCTTCAGCCGGCTGACAGTCTCCACATGATGGCCAAGCAGAGAAAAACGTTCATTGCTGGGGCTACATTGGCCTGCTTGAAACGAATGCGGCCGTTACAGTAGCCTGTCATCGGATGGCTGAACAAAGACTGCCTATCCCAACGCCGAGGACTCAGCAACAGCTGCAGCACCCCCCTGGCAAGAAACCAAGTGGTAAATGCATTCCATGTTTGCGTCGCTCTTGCGAATATCGCTTGCGTTGTCGTCTAAGTACCAAATTGCTGCTGGATGGTGTTGGGGATTCTGCCGTGGTGGTGACTGCTGGCCATTCCGTGGGTTATCGACAGCTGTTGCCAGCGCAGCGTTGCTACACTGGGGCTAGTATAGCCTGAGTACTGTACCTGTCATGCATCTATATACTCCTGACTGCTCGCCATGCAGACTGCCGTCGAGAAATCATCGACTGTGCCTGACGATGCAGATATTCCACGAGGTGCAGCATCCGCAGCCTGGTCAGAAGAAAGTTTGGTGGGCCAAATGCCACGCTCAGCTCGCAGGTTGGAGTTGCTTTTGCCTGCCAAGCCTGTCCTGTTTCAGCGCAACATGTCCGATTCCGAGCTGGCTTAGAAGTCAAGAGCGCGGACAAGTGTTCGTGATGCGTGCTTGCCCCCTTTGAAACCATCTCCTCTCCAGTACACGTGAGCCGAAAGCCTCATCGAGCATCGTCACGAGTGTCAATCAAGTGATTAAGATCGCGGACCATAGTCTCAAGATGTCTAGTCTGCTTACTATTATTACTATTACTACTAATAGTACTGTTATCAGTCTTAGACCAAGGCCGACCCAGGCCTGGGTCGCCAGTCCTCCGCCTCTGTGATTTCAGCCACCAGGCACGCAGCCACGTGGCAGGCAGCCAGGCCCCGGCAGGCGGCCCTTGGAAGCTTGGAGAATCTGGGTTCTTCTTAAGGGATTACTTTTAAGTTACCATAATAAGGAAACCATATTATGTACTATAGATCCCTATTATGGTAACTTAAATTAACTTCCTTAACAAGAACTCAGGAATGGCTTGCTGAGGGCTTAGGATTTTCAAGGCTTGCCAACTTGGACTCCACATGGCTGACAGACAGCAGTCTCAAATGTCTCACCCTTACTATGTCCAGCACTTACAATGATATCCAACTCTTTGACCTAAGCTCTTGCATCCTCCAGCTTTTCTCATGTGGCACGGCAATGCATGAAAGCAAATGCTGGTGAGTGCTAAGACCAGTTGGCCATAAAGCTTTCCAAAATCTTGCCTTCGGCAAGTGACGCATATCCGAGCCTGCGTCGTATACGTGGAACAGCGGCAGCGCAGGGTTCGGAGATGTTCGGACATCACGATGGTTTGGGCTTTGGCTTTTCAGCGTAAGCTTGAGGTCCAAGCCCCGATCCGTGCGGAGTCTGCCTGGGTTGCAAGATCAAGTCCAGGTTCCAAGATTCGGAACTTTGACCGACGCACTGTAGTGGCAAGAAAAGGCTCCTTCGACTCTCAGGGACGCGCTCCGTCGAACATCACCCCCACTTTTAGTTCAGATTCTTCTCTGATACTTCAAGCCCTGAGCCGCCTCGCACTAGTGCATGAACCCTGACGTGTTAATCAACGGACGCTTGCAAAAGCTGTGAAGCCGAGGGCTGCCAAATCAAAGGACAAACTGAAATCGTAGTGCACTGGGCTCTACGAAACTGACTTGCAGATGCACATCGCAAATAGACCTGGACTCTACAGTGCTTCCTTGACGGGTTGCTGTTGGGGACCTATAGCAGGGGTTTCGGCATGAAGCTGGATACACAAAGCCAGCGCGTGCAATGGTAGCTAGTGTTGCACCTTGATTGCAATCCGAAGTGGGGTGGACATGCGATAGCAACCGAAAAAGAAGCTGCCCTAATATGCAACTCGAAAGCCTGGTAAAGTAAATTCGCGATCTGCTTACTGCACGTCCTGTCGTGAACTGCAGCAGGTAGTTATACCGGCGAAGATGCAAACGTTTTCCAGTTTTAAAACTCTCGACATGGCGAGTTGGGAGTCTCAGATAAATGTATACCTGATATTGTTGACTTAAGCGAATCTTACATGCTTTTACCCATCTCCCTCAATCTCAAAGCCGTGTAGAAGCCTTAGCACTGCAACCAGCTCGGCATTGTCGACGAAGTCAAGTTTCCTACCGGCCTGGTGCTCTTCCCGACGGAAGGAAGGGTTGCACCTCAACCTTGCTTTGGGGGGGGGGTGGAGATCAGATCACATTGTGCTCTGCACAACTTGCATCGGTTGGTCAGGGAGCCGGGCCATGTCTGCGTTGTCCCTCGAAATCTTCCAAGGAATGACGATGAGCAAGGCGATGCACAAGCTCAGCAGGCCGGAAATGACGTAACTGTTCGCGATCAGGCGGAAGCCGTTCATACCCCGGTAGCACATGTTATCAGTCAGCCCTTGCCAGAAATTGCGCATGAAGCCACAGTTCAGCATGTCGAGGAGGTCGACCACCGGGGTGATAATGTCTGTCTGCACGAGAGTTTTCATGTCGCTGATGATAGCATCAAGCAAACTGCTGGTGATGGCATCGAAATACTCGAAGGCTTTTTGGATGTCCTGCTCGGCACCCTTGACGAAGTCGTTGAGCTCGGCGAGCGTGCACTTCCGAGTTCGCCGATATACGGTGCCGCCATTCAGGCAGGTTCCGGTCCAGGTGCCGCCGCTTTGGACCATGTTGCGTGGGTAGCACGGTGCGGGGTCATTGGGGCCGTTAACGATGTAGGTGCACATGAACAGCTCTTCAGTCTGGAATTTCTGCTTGACATCCTTGAGGAAGCTGGCTGCTGCTGTGCATCCGGGCTCGAAGAACTGCATCGTGAGATTATTGTTGCAAGTGCCGCCGGTTAAGGACGGGCATGAGCCCGTCATGGGCGTGTCCATGTAATAGGACAGGGCTGGCACAGCGTTCCCCTGCACTGTGAATCCATCCGTTGCCATGGCTTCAATGCCCGGAACGGACTGGCCACCAAGATCTCCGAGAGCATCACTCAAGGACACGTTCGAGCAAGACACGCTATTTACAAGGTACGCCTTGAAGGGACTCGTAGAGCCTTGGACATCCTCCATCATCGCCTTGTAGGGAGAAGATGCTGCAGCAATCTCCGACTCCACCGGAAGATAGAGAGCCGACATGTCGAGGGCTCCGATCATGCTCAGCAACTCCTGGGTCGCGGTGTCATTGGCAAGCGACGGTGCCGACCCATCGCCGCCCAAGGACGCCTGTGCATTGTCGATCTGCTGCATGATCGGATCAAGAGCGAGTGTGAAAATTTCTTCGCGGATTGTGGAGCTCTCACCAAGATCGGCCCTTGTCTGGTTCATGGGAGGGATGTCGACGATGTCGGCTAGATTTCGGCTAAAGCCAGGGTCCTGCGCCGGATGCTTGAGGCTGAAGCACCTGTCCGCTATCTTCAGTGCCGTCTCAACTTCTGGGGTGACATCAGCACCCACGGCAGCCATCAGGTTAGCACCCGACTCCTGATCAAAGTCGATCATGACGAGACAAAGGCCACTGCCGTACATAGCCACGATGACCATGATGCCAGCAATCAACAAAACGATCATGGCATAGATACAAGCACTGCACGACACGCATCCACTGCAGAACCGGACACAGCAGATGTCTGGCTTCTCTCCCTGGTTGTCCTTTGCTGACCAAAGGGCCAGGGCAATCCAAGCGCTGAGAGCGATGAGTAAGTAGAAGGCAAAGAAGGCCAAGACTGCAGGCTGCAACATGGAATTCTCACCAGCAACCATCGCGGTAGATTGTTGAAAGCCGCCACTACCGGGTTCTACGAAGAAGCCAACCTGCTCGACGAAGGCGTCCTTGGCTGCCTTGACGGGCTCCATGGCTTGCGTGATGGAGACGCGGAGGTCCTCGGCAGCCGATCCCTGAAGGTTCCTGGGCTCTTGTTAAGGAAGCTATTTTAAGCTACCATATGCTACCATGATAGGAATCTATAGTAAATAATAGGGTTTCCTTATTATGGTGATTTAAGTTAAATCCCCTAAGAAGAACCCAGGTTCTCTTCGATCTTTCCTCGCAGCTGGGCCATGGCCTCACCCGTACTGCTCCCGAAGACATCCTTGATCCTTCCCAGGATCTCAGCCAGGGGCGCGCAGACCTTCATAGGGACCCTTAGGAGGGTAGGGGGAGGGGGGGTTGGGGGCGTTAAAGCCCATAACAAGGACTTAATAAGGCCTATTTAAGGAAGTATAGTATAGTATAGTCCCCTACCCCACTCACCCCCTACCCCCCTAAGGGTCCCTATGGGACCTGGCACTTGTGGTACATCGTGGAAGACGATGGGTTGCTGGGGTCGGCCACAGGATTGATATTCACTGGGTTCTCCATCATCGTCTGGAGGGCTTCCATCGTGCCAGCTGCAAGGTCCACCGCCTTCTGAATGTCCTGCGTTTGATCGATAATTGTGTGGAGCTGTGTCAAGAAAGACGAGCCTGGATTTAAGATCGTTGCCAATCCGGAAAGTGTGTTGTACGCCGGCAGAAGCCCCGTAAAGTCATGTTCAGGGGAGCCCGCTACCGCATCCTGGAGCAAGACGGCCGCCGAGCAGGCTGTGCCAGAGATGCCGTTATCGATACTGGTGGCACCAGACATGGAAATGGAAACCATGACGACCGCGGCAACCCCGAATGCGACGAAAAGAATCCAGAGAATTCCTTTGAAGACCCTTCCGGTTGCCCACTTGCGCTGGCAGCATCGGCAACACATCCTGCAGCAACAAGGGCAGCAAACGAACCAGAAGCACAGGACCCACAGCACAAAGAGCAAGATCGACAAAACGACGGCGAAGGCCTTTCCGGCCACAAAGCCCGGGTCTGTGATCTCTGCAAAGCGGTCGGCGATGTGGTCTGCGTTGTCACCGTTTTGACGTGCGATACCTGCTTCTTCAATGAGCGTCAGGATAAAATTGTCTTCACCCGCGCCACCTTCCAAGTCTTCCCGTTCCTTATCGATGTCCAGCTCTGGTAGCGATTCGGTGACCGAGCAGTATTTCTGCACGGTCTCTGCGGCGTCGGCCAACACCTTGTCGTCCTGGGCTGTCTGCCCAAAGGCCACCACAAGGACTGCAAATACCGACAGGAGTCGCATGCTGGACCGCAGATCTTGAAAGAAGCAGGCAGGAAACTTCACGTTTGTTTGAGCCGTGATGTCGCCGTGTAGATCCTCGATTTTTTGAATTTTGGAGTTTGAGCCGACTGGAGTCAGCGAAGGGACTCCGAAAACACGTGGGGCTCACTGCCGCTCAGGTGTGCCTATGACATCCTATGACAGAGGAGGGAGCATGGCCGTACTTTTCTGAAATTATCATAGCATGCCCGAGAACTGCTTGTGGGATCGGTGCTGTACTATACGTCTTGTTGCAGTGCAAAGAATGCGTGCCCCAAGGTTAGAGCATAGGGCTCTGAGAAGCGCACCAAACCTCCTCCAGCTCAGTCCTGGACTCAATAAGCTTCTGGGAAGTTCTGTCCAGGTGGCTCTGGCTGAGGAAAGCCCAGAAAAAGCCAGCGCTAGCTCAATCCACAGGCTGATTGACGATCCCGCCTGCTTGGCGCGACCCGCGTTGCATGGCACGTCTGAGAAAACCTGGCGATGGCCTCAAAAGAGATCCGTGTACGCTGGCACTCCCAGTTGTCAGGAAAGTAGCGCATTCAAGCTAGAGCTACCATAAGCCAAAATCACGACACTGGACAACAAACAGCAATATCAGTAACGACAGCAAGCAAAGCGCAGCCCAAGCAACAAACGACAGTTCCAACAAGCGCACTAAGCAGAAGCACAACCTGACTAACACAGACACAATCAGAAGCATCATCGTCATTCACCATCAGCTACCAAACAGAACAACAACAACAGCAGCAACAGCAAAAGAAGGAACACCAGCAAAAAGGACCCTCGGTTCAATAGTAGCAATAGCAGTCGCAGCAGTAACTGAGTAGCCCTCGTCGTGGTAGTGGTATTGGTAGTGATAGGGGTAGTGCTAGTCGCGGCTATGCATGGTAGCAGTAGTGGTAGTGGTAGCAGCAGGAATACTTGTAGTGGTGGCCGTCGTCGATGTCGCACTCGTCGTAGTCTTGATAACACAGGGCAAACACGATGGAACAAAACATGGCGCTTCCAGAGACGCAAAAGCCAGTCACGAGATAAGTAGTGATTGAACTATTAGCCGCTCCCGCCAGCTAGGAATGCTAGTGGCAGCAAGCACATGTAAACACCATGCAGGCACTAGGAACGCCTCAATCCGAATAATCAGTCATGCGGACACAAGGAACAAAAAAAAGCATTGAGGCAACATGAACTCATTATCATTGAGCGGTGCTGGCAACCCTGGCGCTCGGCCGCAATGACTGTCAAGTTTTCTAGCTCAGGCTCGAGCTTGCTCAGATTCAATCTGCTGCTGCCTGCTGACAGCAACTTCCGGCAAAATCTTGCCTGGCAAGCTGCATCAAACTTTTGGAGTTTTGGATTGGGAGTGCAGGGAAGCAATGCGAAAATTCTACAAGCCTTCCCATTATGTTTACAGAGAGGTACGCTGCAAGTCCACTGTTTTGAAGCCCGTCAGCATCATGAATCACCACCACAACAGCGAATCCTACTCAGGCTGTCGAACGAATGCCATTCGCATGCTTGCACAGACGACCATCTAGTTTAATAGTCTAGTTTATATGGCATGACGGATACCCATTTAACATGACTTGGCTTCGAGCGGAGCGCGCTGGCAGGTGTTGTGCTATTCGGCTATTTCCAAAATGATTTTCGTTCCAACGCAGCGAAAACACTATAATCTTTGGGGGCCCCGGAGCATTCCAGCAGAAGGCGACAAGCGGCATGACAGGCACAGTGCCCACTACAGTACTTAAAGATTTTCCTAGCTAGTCTGCGAGCCTCTTCCGCATTATCGAGAGCATATTTGATTCATTTGTGGCAAAACGCCTTCACGAAGCCTCATTGCCCAAGCACCGACACAAGTTCGCACTCAAAGGCCGACATCACTAACGTCTCTTCATCTCCCTGACTCTCACTGTCTGTCGCTGTCGCAGCCTCAAATCTCACCTAAGGAGCTTTTTGCATCAAGCAAGAACCCCTGCTTCTTGGATAGTTTCGTTGTTGTACACACCCAGACTGCATGAGAAAGTGGCAGCACGAATACGACTGCCCCGGGATGCCCGAAAATGTCGCGCTCCGAGAACATGGACCCGACTGAAAGTGGAAAACCCACAAACGGAAATCAGACTCCGGAAAGTGCCATTTCCCAAATAATCCAGCGCCAGCTACGCCAGAAGTGCTACATGAAGCTGGTAATTCGAAAACACGACCCTCACCTCCTCAACTCACATTTGACAATGGGGGAAGGGATGGCGAGCGATGTCTTGTGCTAAACTTCCTAGTATCATTTATTCGTATTTATCAATGTTTGTATTATTATTATTCGTATGTATTATGTTTACGGTGTTGATTATGTTTATGATTATGATGACGATTATTATTTCTGTAATTTTTGATATCATTATCATCATAATTATGGCTATTATTTGTCAGTATTATTGAAAAGAAAACATCGCTAGCCTGATGGTTCCGCAGGAGAGAAGGTCTCCAGCAGGAGATCCTGAGTATTTCTGCGCGGCCCCTGTAAGTTCGGTACACACACACACACATATATATATATATATATACACACATATTATGGGTATCTCTACATACACATGTATATAATACACTGCGATTTCTCGGATACCAACACCACTGCTCGACTCAAGGCTTCCGGTGATGTCCTGTAGGTCGAGGATCTTGTCAAGCCAGGGCGCCTGATTGCTTTGGCAGCATGTTCTCAGGGGGGTCCGAAGGGGCTCTGTCAGGGCAGGAAAGGTCTTGTGGGGGAGGGATTTGCGATTGCTGCAAAGCAGATCCCGAAACGCAGTCTTTCAGAGATTTGAGTTGACACCACCATGCAGCACTGTAGCGAGGGTTCAGATTCATCCTGAAGATGTTTGGATGATTACACGTGTTACTCTGAAGGTGCCGGTATCACCCATGTCTTAACCCTGGGGGGGGCGGAAATTGTAAATTACAATTTCCCGGGTTGTAGCCCTAGCACAGATGTTGTTGTAAAAAAAGGGTTGGGCTTGGGTTATCCTAGCACAGATTTAATTGTAAAATTCGGGCTTGGCTTCCGTATGTNTTGTAAAAAAAGGGTTGGGCTTGGGTTATCCTAGCACAGATTTAATTGTAAAATTCGGGCTTGGCTTCCGTATGTATGCTGCGGAGTATCACAAGCTCAAGTCACTCGCGCCTCACACATTTTTTGCACTCAAGCGGCCTTCGAGTTTCTTGCAGTGCCCAGCATGCCCGTGACTGCCTCTCCATGGAATGTGTAGGTGCAGTGTNCCTTCGAGTTTCTTGCAGTGCCCAGCATGCCCGTGACTGCCTCTCCATGGAATGTGTAGGTGCAGTGTGGGTGTGCTGTGTTTGTGTGCGTGTGTGCCTATGGCTAGTTAGTCTTCGGAGGCCTAGGTCACGGGGAGCCACGGAGGTGCAATGGAATCCACTTTCTGAACAAAGGATTCCACGGCCTTCAACGCACCATTTCTTGAAGGGTGGAGCTCGCTAAGCACGGTGAAGACACTGGCACTGTACTCCTGCGTCGACTTGCCCGCGAGTATGACATCGAAAAGCGTGACTGCTCGGACACACATCTCCTCCCAGAGGACGCTCTTCGATCGAGATTTCAGGTGAAACCTTTCGCCGTCCAATAGCGGCGTGGAGGACTTCATGTACATGTCTGGAAGCTTTCGCAGGAAGTCTGGGACCAGCTTTCCGCACGAGGCAGGAGGGAAACTCCGGTTGTTCAAGCCTTGAATTCCCTTTAGAGTCGACGATGAGGGCATTGCTGGGGCTGCTTCGGCATCCTGCTTCCAGACCTTGGACTTGACGAAGTCGTTCAGCTGGGCCGTGGCCTCCAGGGAGAAGTGAAAGCTGGTCCTGGAAGGGTGGGTGACCACACTGTTCGGCACGAACTCTGCCAACACAGCCGTGGGTTCTACGGTGTCGACACGGTTCAAAGCAGAAGCGAACCAGCAGGTGGGGGTAGCTTCAACCAGCTCCACGACCCGCAGTTTGCCGCACATTGTCACCGGAACTGGACTCGCACAAGGTCGCTGCACGGCGAGTCGCCGGCCGCCGCCCTTACCCTTCAGCAGGGCTCCTCTGTATGTTGTGAGCAGCAGCCCGAGGCAAACGTTGCCGTTCACTTCGAAGAGGAAAATCTGTCTCTGCTCCTTGGTGCCGAAGAGTCGCACTGGCCTCAGCGAGGACGTTCCACACGTGACATCCGCCGCGATGGCTTCGATCTTCTCCTGGCGTTGCGTCCATGCCGCATGCCGCGAGCAGCGGCCCCCTGTGTCCACGAAGCAGCTCGCTTGTCTCGCTAAGGCTAGCTCGTGACAAAGCTGGTGCCACCCATCCTCAGGATACTGCTTCAGCTCCCTGAAGATTTGGGCCCTGGAAAGTTCTCCAGTGGCTAAGTGCACGTTTCGGACGAAGTCGTGCAGCAGTGGTCTCAGCTGCTCCATGCGCTGCTGCAGATTGCCTATCGCAGATTGGTCATTCTGTGGAAGTCCCAGCGCCGGGAGCTGGCGGACCTTGTTGAGAAGCTCGCACACACTGATGCCGGAAAAATCCGCCGGCGGTTGATTCACAGACTCTGGCAAAGGTGCAAGCAGTGCAGGTTCCGCAGGGGCGGGCGTAGCCACATTCTCCTGGGTCAGCTCTGTCATCAAGGCCTCGATGTTCTTTTTCAGCTGCACGTGGGAGTCGCAACACTCCAACAAGTCACCGGCTTGCTTCTCCTCGTCGGGCTCTGCGGTGTCCTCGAGCTCCTCAATGTACTCGCCCTCCTCAGGAACGTCCCAAGCATNCCAACAAGTCACCGGCTTGCTTCTCCTCGTCGGGCTCTGCGGTGTCCTCGAGCTCCTCAATGTACTCGCCCTCCTCAGGAACGTCCCAAGCATCCACGGTCTCAGAAGCTTCGGCCGAAGCCGAATGCACGGCGAGGAAGGGTGGCCCACCAGTGCTTGAAGTCGTTGACAATCAGATCGGCACTGCGATGCCGGGAGATCACGGACTGAAAGCATGCGGCATCCTGCAGCGCCCGCACCCCCATCTCGACGGCATCGTCNCAGCTGCACGTGGGAGTCGCAACACTCCAACAAGTCACCGGCTTGCTTCTCCTCGTCGGGCTCTGCGGTGTCCTCGAGCTCCTCAATGTACTCGCCCTCCTCAGGAACGTCCCAAGCATTCACGGTCTCAGAAGCTTCGGCCGAAGCCGAATGCACGGCGAGGAAGGACTTGCCTTCAGTGGCCCACCAGTGCTTGAAGTCGTTGACAATCAGATCGGCACTGCGATGCCGGGAGATCACGGACTGAAAGCATGCGGCATCCTGCAGCGCCCGCACCCCCATCTCGACGGCATNGTGGCCCACCAGTGCTTGAAGTCGTTGACAATCAGATCGGCACTGCGATGCCGGGAGATCACGGACTGAAAGCATGCGGCATCCTGCAGCGCCCGCACCCCCATCTCGACGGCATCGTCCAAAGGCACTGGCTTCTCGGGCTCCGGCTTGCTCCACCTCGCATTTCTGCTTGTCTTCCAGCTCTGCAGATGCTGGTAATACGTGCCATAAACAGAGTCTCTGATGGACGGCTGCCCAGTCCAAGCGGACTTGACCCTGCCGAACCAACTTTCCGAAGGCCTTTCCGTGCGACCTCTCAGAGACCACGGCGAGACGCCGTCGTGTGACACGCAGGCGATGACTGCGTGGGCAAGCAGATGCAGCAAGTTTCGAACGGTTACTAGAGGAAGCGTGCTTTCGCTCCACCGGGAGCCACAGCGGCGCTTATTCTCCGAGACATGCATCATTAGCAAGTAATATGCTGTGAGTGCCGACTGCAAAGTCAGATGAGGGGGCAGATCGCACAGCCATACAGAAGCCACAAGAGCGCCCAAAAAACAAGTGATGAGCAGCCCGTCTGACATCCAGGCAGGCTCAGTGGAGATCTCGAGGAATCGGGCGTTCAACCTGAACCATGAGTCCCGGTCGGATTGTGGATCTCGAGCGGTGAATGCCGTGATAGGAAGCCCCGCCCGGAACATCACATCGAAATCGGCATAGAAGGAGCCCTGAAGGATTGTCCGGGTACTGCCCATAACCTGAAGGGTATAATTTTTGAGGCAGTGAAACACATCATTCGAGCCATGAACACCGTGGCGTCTCCAGGACAAACTGCTGAATGGGAAGTGTGGTATGCTGTCCAGTCGGGTCTGCTGGCAATCTCGAAAGAAGGGCTGGTCCATGTCCCCAGGGCTAAGAAGACNTGCTGTCCAGTCGGGTCTGCTGGCAATCTCGAAAGAAGGGCTGGTCCATGTCCCCAGGGCTAAGAAGACCTAAGAACGCCCGGTGGACCATGCCATTCGCCAGGCCGTTGTCTGCAGCTGGGCAGACAGGTGGGAGCCCAGTGGCCTTGGTCATCGACTCGAGTGCCTGCCCGGCCAGCTGCATGAAGAGCTGTCCTTTCGAAACCTCAGCAGTCTTGGCCTTTGCCTGGAAGAGTGGCNTGTCCCCAGGGCTAAGAAGACCTAAGAACGCCCGGTGGACCATGCCATTCGCCAGGCCGTTGTCTGCAGCTAGGCAGACAGGTGGGAGCCCAGTGGCCTTGGTCATCGACTCGAGTGCCGGCCCGGCCAGCTGCATGAAGAGCTGTCCTTTCGAAACCTCAGCAGTCTTGGCCTTTGCCTGGAAGAGTGGCACCATGTCCAGGTCGAAAATCGGGCCGTTGTCGTCGGTACGGGTCACCNTTGCCTGGAAGAGTGGCACCATGTCCAGGTCGAAAATCGGGCCGTTGTCGTCGGTACGGGTCACCACGAAAGACATGGTCATGCGGCTGAGCCAAGCATCCTGCCTGGCATCCGCACGTCGGAGCAAGGCACAGTTCTGGTCAGGACTCCAACCGCCCCCAACGATCCAGAATCCCTCTCCACCAAGGTTCGGGATTGCCTCGAAGGCCTTGCGCCAGATGGTTTCGTCCANTTGCCTGGAAGAGTGGCACCATGTCCAGGTCGAAAATCGGGCCGTTGTCGTCGGTACGGGTCACCACGAAAGACATGGTCATGCGGCTGAGCCAAGCATCCTGCCTGGCATCCGCACGTTGGAGCAAGGCCTCTCCACCAAGGTTCGGGATTGCCTCGAAGGCCTTGCGCCAGATGGTTTCGTCCATGCTCATCGTAAGCACACGGACAGGCTGAGTAGCATTGGACCCTTGGCCGAGCAATTTTGCGNGCTCATCGTAAGCACACGGACAGGCTGAGTAGCATTGGACCCTTGGCCGAGCAATTTTGCGATCACCTTGGCCGACTGGACCTGATCATCCGGTTCCAGATGACTAAGGAAGAACCTTGGCAACAGCTCGGATTGGAAATCCACGGTGCAGGTCGCAGCTTTAGCAGGCACATGAAACATCCGAAGCATGTCCTGAGCAGCAGTACCGC
The DNA here is from genome assembly GCA_003297005.1 of Symbiodinium sp. clade A Y106. NCBI lineage: Eukaryota > Dinophyceae > Suessiales > Symbiodiniaceae > Symbiodinium > Symbiodinium sp. clade A. Next base: position 9,716 of record BGNK01003365.1, on the reverse strand, counting down.
TGCCTAGAGTGTAAAGCAGTTCAAGCTTGGTTTCCTCGTTCACGAACATGGAGCTTCCAGGTCGCTTGTCCTTCCCTGCTGCACTTCGTCGCTCCGCATAGCAGAACGTCTTGAACAAACACTCGACTGCCTGGTGCTTCTTCAAGCCACCCGATGCCACCCAGGAGGCCAGCTTGAGGTCGGAGGAGTCCGCCTCGCCTAAGCTCTCGACTAAGGTCTGGTAGGCAAGCTGCTCATCCTCCTGATCGTGCAAGACTAAGCCGTCAATGTTGGCCTTGATAAAGGCTTGAAGGCTGGGTCCTCGAGCACGAGTGTTAATGCAATAGAAGGCCCTGGTACAGAGATCGTGCACCCCGGCCAAGCCGTGCTGCTGGAAAACCTCGGCACACCTTGCAACCTCAGCCTTCAAGTACTTGGTGTAATCCCTTTTGCCCATGTCCTCGAGGAAACCTGGTATGCTGCTGGGTCTGTACGCAGCCCTGAANTGCTGCTGGAAAACCTCGGCACACCTTGCAACCTCAGCCTTCAAGTACTTGGTGTAATCCCTTTTGCCCATGTCCTCGAGGAAACCTGGTATGCTGCTGGGTCTGTACGCAGCCCTGAACACAAGGTCGGCAAGGTCTAGCTTGTATCCCCAAGTCGCGAAGTCTTTCATGTAAGGCTTCACCCTGGCGAGCTGCTGGCAGCCGACACACAGCGAGGAGCCTGCTTTTGCACCTAAGCAGTCTTTGTGTCGCAAGACGGCATGATCCCCCTCGTAGTGCACCACGACCTTCTCGAGCGGAGAACCCTTGATCAGTGGCGTGCCTGCAGCGAGCCAAGCACGCAGGCTGGCCTCCAGCCCAGCCAAGAGGCACTCAGGACTACCGAGCTTATGACCGGAGCACTCACNGGAGAACCCTTGATCAGTGGCGTGCCTGCAGCGAGCCAAGCACGCAGGCTGGCCTCCAGCCCAGCCAAGAGGCACTCAGGACTACCGAGCTTATGACCGGAGCACTCACCCGTCAACTGCACAGGAACCACGGCCTGAGCTATGAGGCCACCGGAGAGGCCCCTTGTGTGAAGCCCTCTCTGGTGCTTCTGGCTTCTTTCATGAATCAGCACAAAGCTCCATCCAGACGTGGATTCGCNCACAGGAACCACGGCCTGAGCTATGAGGCCACCGGAGAGGCCCCTTGTGTGAAGCCCTCTCTGGTGCTTCTGGCTTCTTTCATGAATCAGCACAAAGCTCCATCCAGACGTGGATTCGCGTTGGAAAAACACCTCGCCACCGCATGGCTCGCAGAAATAACGGGCTCCTTGCAGGTGCCTGTAGACACCTCTGCGATGCCTCTCCACATGGTCCTTGAGTTGCGGGACCTCAGGCACATCTCCGTTTTTTGACTTCGAAGGAGGTCGGCCACGCTTGCGCTTGCAGATTCCCAGGTCAGCGATCGGCGTCTCGTCCGGGTCCACAGGGTCCGCAAGGACTAGGGCCCCTTGTTCTCCTTGTCCACCCTGACTCGGCACCGGGTCACGGATTTGGCTTCGGAGCTCGGCACACACGACACACTTCATAACCTTCTCGGTGCTGAGACAGCAGAGGAACTGATCCCAGTGCCCCTTCTTGCAGGGAGCCTTCTTGGCGCGGTGTGCAGCCTGAAACGTCTGAGAGAAGTCTATATTGGCCTCGCTTGCCAGCAGAAGCCCACGACTCCTCTTGTCTTCCTTGGCCTTCACTCCAGTCTTCCGCCTGCGTGTCGTGGATGGCTGCTGCATGGCAGCCTCATCCTCATCCTCCCCCTTCACTTTCACCAGGACTACGGCTCCTGCTTTGGCACCATTGCCCACACGCCGTCGCGGCTGGCCACGACTCTCACCATCCAACTCTTCCGGGTCCGCATCATCGGCCCCCTCCTCCCCCAAGTCCTCATCATCGCCCGTCTCCCGGTTGGCCTCCTCCTCGAAGTCCTCATCATCGCCCGTCTCCCGGTTGGCATCGCCGCCCACGTGCCCCTGTGGGTTGCCACAAAGCTCACCATCCGTCTCTGCTGGAACCCCACCATCGGCCCTGGCCTTCACAGGTTGATGCTCAGCCATGGGGCCGAAATGACCGGAGCTCGCTGCCTCCACAGGGATCGCCGGGGCAGGTTTTGAACTGCCTCTGTTGAGCTCTAGCTCCACAAGGCTCGGTCGGGCAAGCTCCGACACGCAGACAGAAGTTAGGGCCGTGTAGTTGAAGCCTGCAGCCGGAACCTCCGGCGGCCAGCGGCTGTCTGGACTTGCCCAAGTCCGAAGTACATATCGTAAGCTTAACAGTACTCGATGACCGCACGACCATGACTCAGTCTGTGTTGCACAGGTTTCCATGCTCAGCTTGTACTGAAAGTTGTGCTTCTTGCTGACATGAGNCCGAAGTACATATCGTAAGCTTAACAGTACTCGATGACCGCACGACCATGACTCAGTCTGTGTTGCACAGGTTTCCATGCTCAGCTTGTACTGAAAGTTGTGCTTCTTGCTGACATGAGCCAGGAAGTCTGAGGCCCTTTTCCTAATCTGTGCATTGTGCTTCCCGTCAAACAAGAAAGCTTCTTGTTCACCACGAGCGATGGCCAGGGCAGCCNGGCGCCCAAGTGCTCTTCTGCGACTTGAACTATGGCATGTAGGAGGCCGCCCCAAGACAACATCTCTCCCATCTGAACCTGTGAACAGAAGAAGGCAAGGGAACTTGTTCTAAGTATCTCTAAGCTACACAGCCCACGTCCGCCCTCAGCGAAAGCCCGGTCCTCCTCCGCGACGTATGGCTGCAGTAACTGGGCGACGACATCCTCGTAGAAGTCCTCGNCCGAAGTACATATCGTAAGCTTAACAGTACTCGATGACCGCACGACCATGACTCAGTCTGTGTTGCACAGGTTTCCATGCTCAGCTTGTACTGAAAGTTGTGCTTCTTGCTGACATGAGACAGGAAGTCTGAGGCCCTTTTCCTAATCTGTGCATTGTGCTTCCCGTCAAACAAGAAAGCTTCTTGTTCACCACGAGCGATGGCCAGGGCNCAGGAAGTCTGAGGCCCTTTTCCTAATCTGTGCATTGTGCTTCCCGTCAAACAAGAAAGCTTCTTGTTCACCACGAGCGATGGCCAGGGCAGCCCAATGGTTCGGGTCGCAGACTACTACGAAGATCAAGGCTGCTTCAGGCATCAGGTCCAACCACCGCTTGGTGCTCTCGTTGGATTCTAAGGTCAGGCACAGCTTGCTAGGCCAGCAGGCGCCCAAGTGCTCTTCTGCGACTTGAACTATGGCATGTAGGAGGCCGCCCCAAGACAACATCTCTCCCATCTGAACCTGTGAACAGAAGNACAGCTTGCTAGGCCAGCAGGCGCCCAAGTGCTCTTCTGCGACTTGAACTATGGCATGTAGGAGGCCGCCCCAAGACAACATCTCTCCCATCTGAACCTGTGAACAGAAGAAGGCAAGGCAACTTGTTCTAAGTATCTCTAAGCTACACAGCCCACGTCCGCCCTCAGCGAAAGCCCGGTCCTCCTCCGCGACGTATGGCTGCAGTAACTGGGCGACGACATCCTCGTAGAAGTCCTCGNAACTTGTTCTAAGTATCTCTAAGCTACACAGCCCACGTCCGCCCTCAGCGAAAGCCCGGTCCTCCTCCGCGACGTATGGCTGCAGTAACTGGGCGACGACATCCTCGTAGAAGTCCTCGGCCTCCGGCTTCACTTGCCCAGATGCTCGGAGCGGCGACGGCAGGCTCCGCTGCTCTGACTTCAGAGAGCCGGATACTTGCAGGGGAGAAGTCGCTGGCAGAGGCTCTGACTCCGGAGAGCCGGATGCCTGCACGGGAGAAGTCGCTGGCACAGGCTCAGACTTCAAAGGGATCTCTGCCCGCATGCCGGAAGCCGGTTCCGACTTNGGAGAGCCGGATGCCTGCACGGGAGAAGTCGCTGGCACAGGCTCAGACTTCAAAGGGATCTCTGCCCGCATGCCGGAAGCCGGTTCCGACTTCACAGAGCTGGATCTCCGCACAGCAAAAGCACCCGTGCACCGCGGCACCTCCAGCTCTTGCTTCACATGATTCAGCTCTGGCAGGATCTCACCGAACAAACCCGGCATCACACGCACCAACAGCCATAGCAGCCGCCGCAGGCTTTTGTTGCAGGAATCCAGACGATCTCGCAAGGATCTGGCATCGGATGCTTCTGGCAGGAACTCCAATGTAGCTGCACGCCAGACCTTCTGCTCTGCTAGGAATGCACCTGGCCTCTCAGGTATCCACTGGGCTTGGCTCTGCTGCGAAAGCGACTTCCAACTCGAACCATTGCCGGTGCTATT
>BGNK01003364.1:52550-76567 GCA_003297005.1 Symbiodinium sp. clade A Y106 | reverse complement strand
CTTATACTACACATATAGATTAATACTGTTAGCTAGATCTATCACAACTACCACTACCACCACCACAACGACGACACCACCACTACTACTACTACTACCACTACTACGACTACGACTACGACTACTACTACTACTACTAGTACTACTACTACTACTACTACTATACTAGTACTAGTACTAGTACTAGTACTAGTACTAGTACTACTACTACTACTGAAACTACTGCTACAACTACTAGTACTACTAGTACTACTAGTACGACTAGTACGACTATAGTACTACTAGTACGACTATAGTACTACTAGTACGACTATAGTACTACTAGTACTACTAGTACTACTATAATACTGGGTGCTACTACTACTACGACAACTACTACTACTATTTGCTATTACTATTGCTTCTACTACTACGACTACTACAACAACAACTACTACTACTACCACTACTACTAGTACTAGTACGACTACTTCTACTACTACTACTACTACTACTACTACTACTACTACTAGCTACAACTAGTACTACTTCTACACTACTACTACTACTTCTACATCTACTACTTCTACTATAATATAGATATATACCACTACGAATTCACAATACCACCGCCACCACCCATGACGATGATACCCTTCCTATATATCCTGTAGTTAAAACTGTCTCTTCTTGAAATCCTGTTTCCTNACTATAATATAGATATATACCACTACGAATTCACAATACCACCGCCACCACCCATGACGATGATACCCTTCCTATATATCCTGTAGTTAAAACTGTCTCTTCTTGAAATCCTGTTTCCTGCCACAGGAGCCAACTTCATCGCATCCAGTCGTTCTTAAAGTTGGAGATCAGCAGAGGATACGTTGATGATTTGGGCTGCAAGAAACGGGTGCCTCAGCTGTGATTAAATGCTTCGTCGTTGCAGTGTATAATTACAAGTACAGTGCATGCCAGCTCCTGTTGCAGTCCGGTGGGAAAGATCTCACGGCCACGGGTATTTATCCGGGAACCTTCGCCTTGAAGGCACCTCGCCTCAATCAGTTGAAAAAATCAAAAATCAAAACCTAAAGCCCAACCTCGATCTTAGAACCACTAAACCCTCAACTCTCTATACAGTTATAAGGCAATGCTGGTTGAAAGCTGGATTCTCGCCCAACATAAGGTCGCTAATGCCGTGAAGGAGCACCTGCAGAAATCCAACTGGCCGGCTGTGGATGAGGATTCTATGGTGATAGACGACGCCGAGATGGATTATGATTCTGATGATTCCGGCCTCGAAAACTTAGTGGGTGTCAATGCAGCTCGCGAGCGGAGCCTTGCGAGCTAGGTCGGCAGCACAGCCGTGAGTATAGCATGTCGAGGGTAGAAAAGCTTAGCCGAGCGTGCTTTACTAGGGCTTCGCATGCACATATATACGTGTTAATGCAAGCATACTATATATATANCGTGTACCCCCGTGTATTGGACCGTTCAAACGGCCGGTGAGCGTGTATCAGCGTGTATGCCTGTTAGATTCATAAACCATATTTTAATATTCTCGAATATGTTACCGCATGCAGTGTCAAGATCACGACAGCCGGTGGTAGGTTCTAGAAACGCGAGCCATGGGAGGTGGTAAGGGTGCAGGTGCGACCAGCGTCGCAAATGTGCCCCCAGAGCCAGCGTCGATTTCCCTCGAAACCGCCCCGAGAACCTATACATACGTCGGCAAGTCGACCGATGTGTATGAAGAGAGTGCCAGACGATTGCTAGGTTCCTTATGCAATGCTAAAGGCAACGCCGGTGCTGCAAAAGGAGGCAAAGCCAGTGGGCCGAAGGGGCCTGAAGCCAAAGGCGGTAAAGCATGCCAGCGCAAAGGTGGCAAAGCGAGCCAGCCATCGAATGCAAATGATGGCGAGACCCATCTGGATGCAAAGGGTGGTGGTGGCAAAGAACGCCAGCCGTCCAATAAGGGTGGCAAGGCTGCCGGCTTGGATGGTGGCAAAGCGTCGAAGGCAAAGGGTGGCAAGGCTACCGGCTTGCATGGTGGCAAAGCAAGCAAGTCGGCGAACACCAAGGGTGGCAAGGCTACCGGCTTGGATGGTGGCAAAGCAAGCCTGTCGCCGAACACAAAGGGTGGCAAGGCTACCGGCATGGATGGTGGCAAAGCAAGCCAGCTGTCGAAGGCAAAGGGTGGCAAGGCTGCGGGCGATGGTGGCAAAGCATGCCAGTCGGATGCAAAGGGTGGCGAGGCTACCGGCTTGGATGGTGGCAAAGCAAGCCAGCCGTCGAAGGCAAAGGGTGGCAAGGCTGCGGGCGATGGTGGCAAAGCGAGCCAGTCGGATGCAAAGGGTGGCAAGGCTTCGGGCGATGGTGGCAAAGCATGCCAGTCGGATGCAAAGGGTGGCAAGGCTGTGGGCGATGGTGGCAAAGCAAGCCAGTCGGATGCAAAGGGTGGCAAGGCTTCGGGCGATGGTGGCAAAGCGAGCCTTAAGGGTGGCAAGGCAAAGGGTGGTAAAGCCAAAAAGCTGGGTGCAAAGGGTGCTTCGAATGCTGCTGAGTCCAGGGACACAGCATCTGGGAAGGGCAATATTGGGGGCGCTCCCGATGTTTGCTCAACACCTCCGCCGAAGAATGCTGCAGCCGACCCGGATGAGTTGNACCGGTGACTCCAGATGCCACACGCCCTGTGGTGAAGCCCAAGGGCAATGGCAAGGCTGCCAGCCCGAGCCACGTGGTCATGGGCTCTGGCAAAGGCAAGACAAAGCAAGGATGTAAGGGTGGCAAGGCTGCGGCACAGGGGTCCGGCGAAGGACGGGGCACCAAAAGGGTCATGGCCGAGGAAGCCGACGACCCGGCCGACGACCGACGAGTGCAACGCCGTGTGTCTTTCGGAGAAGGACGGATCATTATGTAGCTAGTGTATATACGTTTTCTGTGTGCTACGTCACCTATAATTAAGTGAAATAAGCTAATTTGTGTATACTGCTCTCGAATCGAGTGCATTTGAATTCCATGCACTGTGCAGTTTCGACAACCTCGGCATCCCCATCTACCACACCGAAGTCACACGCTCGACAAGTGTACACGTGAGCTAGCTGTGTGGCATGCACTCGTGTATAATTTATAACATATTACAAACCCTGGCCCATTTCCAAATTCCCAGGTCCATTCTCCGCCAAGATACAGGTATTTCGAGTATCAGTGACGGCACCGGGCCAATCCAGATGCCGCCGCTCACGACGGCGATCAACGCCCTCATGGAGCCCGATGGAGAGCCTAAGTTGCAGCTTTAATTTCAAACGGCTACTCGCATGTCCCAGTTCCAGTTCGTGCTATGCATATGTATACATCCATAATTAATAGAAAGATGCATGAAAACCGTACCCTTAAATAGAATTAAGGTATGTATGCATATGTGCACATGCATACATACATGTATATCCAGACAAGGCAACTGCTCCAATTATGAATCTACAAGATCTAGACCCCAAACCGAAACCTTCAACCCGAGACCCCAGACTCATCCACCCAGGCCAGAGTGCTGAGCGATGAAGAGCGAGCAGCCATTCAGGCAGTTTTTGACGAGCCACCCAATCGTGCATGCCTTATGATTGTGGGCTTGCATGAGAGTCACCCCGCATCCCTGCTCAGGCTTTGTCGTCGCCCTCCGAAATCCCACTTCAGCAACGCAAAGCATTGAATGAGAAGCTGAGACGTAGGATGAACAACGGTGCAGGCCGGCATGCTTATAGGTGCATGAACTACATGTGGTATAGCTCGTCTGGGAAGCAGAATTAACAGTTGACGTTCTTAGATTAGCTGTTGCACGAGGACTTCGTAAAGGGCTCGTGGCACAATGGGCTGCCACCCCTGCTGGGTCCATGGCAAGGTTACTATTCAGCACTGGCTCTGTGCATGGGAGTGTGTGTATTGCAGTTTGTTCCAAACTCAGGTTCGAGTTCCTCAAGGCTTTTATGCTGGACAAAGACGGCTTGGCAACCATCGAGGTGCAGCCTTATTACGAGGAGATTCGCGGCTGCATTTGAAAAGTGTGGCTGCCGTTGAATTGTTCACTTGCTTGTGAATTGTATCTCCTAAGGTTGTCGGAGAACAAGTCGAAAGAGAAATTCCGGGAGATGCCACTGTGTATCATTCGCCAAAAATACGAAACGACGCCATCTGGAAAGAAGTTTATCGAAGACCTGATCAAGAGTGCTTGCCTCAATCTATAATAGATTGCCCTCGACTAAATCGCCCAATATATATGGCCTTTCAGCTAAGGCCAACCTGGACGCAAGCACCCCCAATCGGACGACGACGAAATGCGCATCTACAAGATCTTTGAATCTGTGGACGTCACAAGCTCCTCGGCGATATCGAACTGGCTACATATAGTTTTGCACATATCTATGCAGTCTGCCAATGCTCCAAATCTTGATTTGAAGGTGCAAACATCAACAGTGTCGGGAACAAGACTACTGCTACGGGAGCAGTCAGCAGCAATCGGGCTGAACGAGCAGCCGTGGCGGAGACTATTCAAAGCAAGGTTGCATCGATGGGCCAGCCCATGTTGGCCGGTAAGGGTGGCAAAGGCAAGGGCAAGGCTCTTAATAAGGGCAAGGGCAAGAAGGAGCTATAGTACGTGGGCAGTTAGATGTAGCATTCGTCCGTACATCCCACAAACTTCTCCCACACATGAAGCAGCTAGAGCTTTTGTACAGGAGTTGTCACAAGAACAGCTCGACCAGCGCAACTTCAACAAAGACATGCAAGCGCCACTCATATTGCAGTTGAGATTCCGGTCGGTCTTGTACACTGCAATCAGTTCCGATCATCGATCACAATTAACCTTGAGGCTGCGGGATCTGGTGGACAAGGCTGTTGTGGTTGCAGGTGGGCTGGGTAATTGTGGCCTAGCCAACCAGGAACAACAGGTGAGCCATCTCGGGGCCATCGCCGCCCGAACTGGCGAGATCCGTGACGAGACACATGTTTGCATCTAGCTATTCACTATTGTGTCGGTCTAGACTTACTTACACCCTATACATAGGCCCAAGACCCTTAAACCTTACACATCCCTGAGCCCTAAACCCTATATCTTAAATCCTAGGGCCTACAGACCCTTAAACCGTATATACATCCCAGAACCCTAAACCCTTATTCCGGGAGCTTAAAACCCTAAAGATTGGAACCTCTATCGTCTATCGATCTACCGAGCAGCACGACAGCCAATCTAAGCCAAGGCTCCAGAAAATGGTCTTCAACATGGTCCCATTGGCTGAGTGCCTGGAAGCTATGGCAGCCTACAAAGCTGACCCAATCAAGGAAACCGTGTTGTTTGCACATGTTGACCCCGAAGCATAGTACTAGATAATCCTCTCATCTTTAATGCAGGATTACCAGTGTCAAGTTCTTGATGCCGAAGGGGTTTGGCAAGGTCAGGAGCGTCGCTCCTGGTCACAAGTTATATAATTGGATTCGAGTCCAAGTTTCTGTCTGATGTTGAACCGATGTGCTGCTACCCTTGGAATCCTAGGCAAGGCAGCTGCAAAGAGAAAGCTCGAGAAGGCAGCGGCGAAGCAAAAGGGGGAGCAGGAAGAGGCAGAGGAGGAGTATCCGGAGGCGTGGGATCATGAGGACGCCTGCGAGGCACAGGACGAGGATGGGTGGGAAGATGATGCGGAAGCAGCTGCTGAAAAGCGTGTTCGTTTGTAGGCTGAAAGTACAGGCTGCGAGGATCTGACATGTCACACTGTCACTATTGTACATTGGCAGTGGCGGTTAGTTTTACGGGGCCGGGGAACCGGTTTGCTGCAGGGCATGCACAGGCAGCTGCACAGCTGAACTCGAGCCTTAGATGCCATCTCTTATATTACAGCATATATGTGTGGTCAAGGCATGCATGTGCTCTGTGTGTGCCAGTGCTCTGTGCAAGCCACAGTGCTAGTACCATGTGAATCCTGGGCAGACATATGGGTGCCTGGGTGGCTGAAATACCGGCCGGGGTCTACGAACATCTGTGACCGACATCGCAAAAGCAAACAGCTACATTTGTGTCGAGGCACATGTCCCATGATCCATGCAGCGGAAAGTCCAGTATATACGTCGCATGCCTCAGCTTGGCTTTGGAATTTTCACGTGCCTCTTACTACCTGCAACTACATCCTTTAAATTGTCCTTGGCAATCTAGCTTATTATGAGCATGTAACCATTTAAAGCCCAAAACAACCCGACATACACCCGTCGATGCCCGAGCCTGTCTGCATAAGAATCTGCAATCCTGGACCCACGCAGCCTAATTATAGCCCTTATTATATAAGCCCCACCCAATCTATATTCTATATCCCCAGTAGACTATAGGCCAAACTTGAATTTCGATCATGTCGAGGAGCCCCTTGCAAAACCTTGCGGTCTGTAGTCACTGTGCCCAGTCCAGATATGAGATCACCTCGAATGCCTTTGCTAGTAGGGTTCCTATAGCTAGTTTCGTAGACCTAGCTAGCACCCAAAACCCAAACCTAGTAGGGTTCCTATAGCTAGTTTCGTAGACCTAGCTAGCACCCAAAACCCAAACCCATATAATCAACAAAAGAAATAGTTGTGCCAAGCCCTCGATCCGTCCAATAGTTGCTCGCCATTAGCTCTGCAATGCTCCATCCAGCGATGTCCTTGGCAATGGGGTATGTGGGCACGGGACTTGTGCAGGAGACTATTGACGATGTTCTACGGCTACTTTCTACGGGGCAGGCTTTATAATAAAGCTGCATCGAATCATGTAAACACTTAAATACTAGACGACTTGATGACTGTATGATTCGTCAGATTCCGTTGGACGAGCTGAGCAATGCCCTCGAGAAGCTTCGAAGGCTGCCACAGTATGTGGTACCGTGTCTTGGTTGTAATCTAGCGACCCTGGTCAAATATCAAGTGCTACAGTAACTCATCTACATCTGAGGCCTGATCTCCTGGACCTTGCGCATGGCTTTATAAACCAAAACTCGTGGGGATCGATGAGAGCACTTATACGTTGGGCAGAGCGGCAGGGATGGTTCAACGTGTTGCCTCGGCCCTTCCCGATACCTATCTGCATTCATTGATACGTCCACATATTTGTGTTCGCTTCGCGCCAAGTATCTAAGGACGAAGCTCAAAGCCGCACACAATCTCAATAGCTGTCGATTTGCATGGAATGTTGAGTGCATGCAGCCTTAGCTAGGATGTTAGTTGCGGTCGAGTCTCAAGGTATATGCCGATGCACACGGGCGACGAGAACGCCTGGTTGATCATCATGTGCTTTTGCCACATGAAATTGTTGGCCGTTTATACGATGTGGGCAAGATTGAAATGATCGCTGGGTCGGCTTCTTGCTTCGACCTATAAGCTCCCAAAGCCCAACCCAGAAGTTCTTAACTTCAGATTTATTTCCTTTGTATATATTATATATACTCTAAACCCTAAACCCTTCCGAACCCTGACCCTGACTACTTTCACGCCTCTTCCTCTCTGTTGCCTTCACTCCTACCATACCTTTGGAAAGGGTCCTGCATGGGGCCTTATTCGGAACAAGGCCTTTTTTGTATAAAGGGCGGGGTCAACTAGGGTTGTTCGGAGTGTGCCTGATGCCACTTTCTGGATCACAGTGTCCCCCTTCATCGATCCTGGGTGGTACTCTCAGTAACCATATATAGTGGAAAAGGGTTGGTTTTCATGAAGTTCCCTCTAGGATGAGTAGTTTTAAGTTCATACTTTGTTTGCCTTATATGTTAGGAGTTAATTTGAGTGTATAAGTGTGTGTGTGTGTGGGGGTATACTGTACTTCTATATACATATAAAGTCTGAATGTGTGCTAGTGAGTAAGTCTGTACATTGTATAATTATGAATACCTGCACGTACCTGTACATAGGTTCGAAGGGCAATCGTGACTGTCTATACATGCAAACATGTGGGTATACCGGTATACCTCAAGTGTCGCCTAATCTCAGGAGCAAGATCGTTGCAACTATTGGTCAGAGCTATCTGCTACAGAATGGTTTCGGAAGCACCCGATTCTCCAGGCCGCACTAATGCAAATGCAGTGAGTACATTGATTTCTACTCAAGTTTGAACTATCTGAGGCTGGTGATCTTCGATATTGTATCCCGCTGCGACTTTATGGCGACGGTGCTGAATCGACAAGCCATCTGGCTTAACCCTAAACCCTAAACCCTAAACATTGTTGGATCACGACAGTATGGCATTAGTTCCCGAGCTTATACTTTAGATGTTCTTGCCTCTTATGTCTGATCACTAGCTCAGAACATCAAAACTTCGAGTGCTTCGCACTTTTGGCCCCGATGTCGAGCTCATCGACTATGAACTCACGGTTTCTGCCTCTTGATAGCACCTAATTAATCTGGAGCGCAATGGCGAATGGAACTGCCCCCCATAATTCACCGAGGATCAGTTGCATGAATATGCAATACCACGGTGGTGGCTGCCGCGAGATAATTCTGGAAATCCTGAAGTGGTCAATGAATTGCCTGAGAAACCCAGCTGCATCAATAGGAATGCTGTGTTCGGTAACGTTCGATTAATTATACCATTTCATATATGCATTGTCGATCTCAGGTTCGGGAATTTATCCATATTCATGCCCTTTTGGGTATGAGTTTTCGGCTTCTTATTTCCCTGACCGAATGAAAAAAGCGGGGCAAAGGATCGCAGGCTCCTATGTGGGGATCTTTGATGGGCTTCAAGCCGATCTTGAATTCGTGAAAAAGGTCTTCGGCCTGAAGCGCCCTTGAGCAGCACTAGATTTTCATGCACAAACTACAAGCTGCAACAATGTTTGCATGTCTTTGGGCATATATGTGGCCGATCCAACAAATCTGTAATTTCAGGTGATTATGGTCGCAAGATGATGTGCTTCTACTGCCAAGTGTTTTTGATTGCACATATTAGCTTCCAAATAACACCAACAGATAAATTGGTAGTCCCGTCTACAAACAATCGACCCGAGGCGCTACAATGGACCTACGAATATGGTGATCCTGATGACCTTCCAAACGATCCGGAACTGTTGTATACGAATTTTGGCAGGGCTGCCAAACATAGAGAAACGTGTTCTGGCTGCACTATAGGGGCTTAAGGTTAATTTTTCCCCGAAACCCAAGTCACCCCCAAATCCTAAACCCAAATCTAATCTTGATTCGAGGTTGCTGGATGCGCACGGCGGCAACCAATTTCGTGAAATCCACGGCTCTTCGCCTTTGACACAGATCATTGGATTCTCCCCGTGGAGTGCTTCGGAAGCATCTCTTTAATTGTTATAGTATAGCTGGTACCACATGCACCTAAACCCAGGGATCCTACCGGACATCATGCACTTATCCCACCTCGCGATTATACCAGATATTGCTTTGAGTCTGTTGTGTGACATCACGGATGGGCCTCATCGAGATGACAAGTTGGACGACCTCTTTGAGAACTACAGGTCCTTTTGCGAAAGCCAAGGCAACCGGGACCCGAATAACCGTCCTATGGTTTGGCTTTCTTTTGGATATACAGGAACTACAATTAGCGAATTACGGCCATTATAGATCAACCCTTTTCAATTAATAAGGCATAGCAGACAGGGCGCGGAGGAAGTTATTCAGCTCTTCGGTGCTGAAACCGGCCAGCCGCGAGTATCGGCAGATCTCACAGAAAATGCTTAATGCTGCCGCCAGTCGCTTCTTGATACTGTGGATGGCCGGGTATATGCTTTCAATTCTGGCCAATGACCCCGAAAGCGAATTCCTACAGTACTCCCGGCTCAAATATATGTTAGGACGAAAGCGATCGAGAGGGGATCTGTGCATTGCATGTGTGTTGTGTGTGTGTGCGGGCGCGTGCATGCCGACACATTACGGGGCTTAATATTCACTCCACTATCTAAGGTTGCGTGCAGGTGTTTGCATTGCAGTCTCCAAGATGGAGGAACTGATGGCGATGTATGGGTGCCTGGATGATCTAATATAAACATGATTGTGATGAAGTCGGGGATATTCTAAAGTAATTTTCAATTGTACCCGATATCCATAAACCCTATACCCTAAACCCTACACCCTAAACGCTACACCCTAAACCCTACACCCTAAACCCTAAATCGAACATGCAGGCGAGTCATCCCGGCAGATGCTTCGAAAGATTTCGAGAACTACAATCTTCTTTATCGATCGTGCTACAACAAGCTTGCAAGCTCAGCAGCTCATGCCGGTCAGTGTCGATGGCCAGTGAGACCCAAAATGCACTACTATGACCATTTGGCTCTAGATTTTAAAGGGGGCCCAGATCTCGAGGAATGCTTGAATGGACGGCTTTTTGCCAATTTCCTCAATGAAGATTTTGTCCGAAGGACAAAGGGGCTGGCGATTAAGTGTCACCCAGCATATCTTTCCAAACATGTTCTCTTTAAATACATTCTTCAGGCAACGCTGCGCTGGCGTTGAAACATTCGAGGTGTGCATGTGCGTGTGTGCATGCTGCTGGCTGGTTTTGTATATTCAGAGCATATTGGCTTTATATACTGCAGACAAAGATACACAAATATTTTTTCTTATTTCTTGTTTTAAATCTTTACTTATTCTTTAGATATTATATATATATNGGCTGGTTTTGTATATTCAGAGCATATTGGCTTTATATACTGCAGACAAAGATACACAAATATTTTTTCTTATTTCTTGTTTTAAATCTTTACTTATTCTTTAGATATTATATATATATTCTTTTCTAGCTTTTACCGTATATATATATATATATATGTGTGTGTGTGTTCTTTTCTAGAATTAATTACCGTATATATATATATATATATATATATATATATTACGTTTATATCTATATTTATTTACACACATATATAGGCATATGTTTTCGGAAACACGCAAATATGTGTGTATATATATAGATACACACGTGCAATCACATATACAAACATTGCAACACATTCCTCAGCTTCTGAATTCCATCGAGTGCAGGTCATGCCAGCATGTAATATCAGCTCACATCAGAAGCTNTATATATATAGATACACACGTGCAATCACATATACAAACATTGCAACACATTCCTCAGCTTCTGAATTCCATCGAGTGCAGGTCATGCCAGCATGTAATATCAGCTCACATCAGAAGCTTCTCATATCATATCATTCGATCATGATCCCTATGTATATACCAGACCATCTTATGTAGTATATACGAACATACTGGATCGTGTCATACCATGTCGCATCATACCAGATATATCATGTAGCATATCACATCATATACCATATGTCGTACGATCGCCATTACATTTATACTGTATAATGTATGCCATGATTTAGTTGTAATGTATGCGATGGCATCTATTGTCTAACATACAATACAATTCTTGTCATGGTTATATATAATAGTACATGGTATGTTAAGGTGTGTGTTCTTCTTATATATATGCTGTCTCCATGAGGCTGAGATGTATAGAAGATGTATAGTTTCTCGCAAGTCAAATTTGTAGTCCAGTCACTCCGCATTCGCTTAATAACAGGCTAGTATACCGACTTCACGGCCATGCAGTTCTACGTGTTTTTGAATTTGTGCCTGGTTGAAACACTGAATGTTACACATCCAGCTACCTAGCTGTTTCACGTATCACTTGCATATATATCCATGCCTGTACGCTCAATATAATATTATATATAAGGATCTAGCAGAGTACGATCTATATAGCTGTGCGCCTGTAGTACAAAGAGACTCCTGCGTGCATGTGTTCCTGTACGCCTGATACACGCCCAGGTTACATCTCAAGCTTGCAAGGACTCTCAATATTTGGCAACTTCTTCCATGTTTTTGGCAACGATCCAAATCTGTTGTATTGTGGCCGATCTTGCTGTCCCACGAATCGAACGGCCGAATAGGCCCACCCGCTGCTGCGTAGAGTTACCTCCCTTATAGGCTGCTGTAAACGGCCGGCCCGCCCGTGGTGGNTGTTGTATTGTGGCCGATCTTGCTGTCCCACGAATCGAACGGCCGAATAGGCCCACCCGCTGCTGCGTAGAGTTACCTCCCTTATAGGCTGCTGTAAACGGCCGGCCCGCCCGTGGTGGTACTGGAGTTTGAACCGTTCAGCCCTGAAGCCCTAAACAGTAAATCTTAAAGCCCACACCTGAGCCTAACTACAAAGCCCGACGCAGAAACCCTAAAACACTAACGCCAGCAGCCTTCCTACCCTAAGCCCGAAACCTGAGCACCTTCACGGCTAACAGTTCCAAGCCGATAGGTTTTTAAACTCCAAACAATAAACCCTGATTCCTCAAACCCTTAGTAGAACCAGTATAGACAAGCTGTATAAAACCCTTCTCAGACTCTTACAAAGCCATCGTAACCCCTTTAAAACCCATTATAACCTCATGGACTTATGGGAAACCTTAGCCGCCTTAACATCTGCAAACCCTTTCTAGCTTGGGATGTTTGTAGGAACCTCAAACGCCTGGATTTCGGGGTGCAATTTCTGCACCCTAAGCCCCGACATCCTAAACCCTATAAACCCTAAACCCTAAAGGACTGGCCTCCAACGCCGGGCGGAGGAGAGTTCCAGGCTGAGAGTTGGGGTTTTGGGGGTTTAGAGTTTCGGGTTTAGCGTTTACCTTAACCTACAAAAACCTACAAAAAAGTAGGGTCCCTATAAATTCCATATTAGGGTTTATAATAAGAACCTACAAAAAAGGTAGGGTTTGGTAGGTTAAGGTAGGGTTTAGAGCTGGGGTTCGCACACACCCACAGTGGCTGTGAAGAACACGTTGGCAGGGCGAACGGTGCAGCCTCTTTGCCAAGCAGTTGTTCTCAGGGCTCTTCTTCTGCACAAACACACACGCGCACACATACACCCACCGTGGCTGTGAAGAACACGTCGGCGGGCGAACAACCACCAACGGATTGGCGTGGATGGTGCGATTGCGCCTTCTAGCCGGAGCGAATCCCAGATCAGTGCCCATGCCAGCTGCTAAGCATCGTGGAGAAAACGAAGAAACGAAGGGGACGAAGCCACTAATTATGGTATTTGCGACCACCAGTAGCAGCAGCAACAGGAGCAGTTGCAGTTGCGCAGCAGTAGCAGTAGCAGGAGCAGGAGCAGGAGCAGAGGAATAGAGTTGAATAGAGGAGTAGGAGCAAGAGGAGTTTTGGAGGAATAGAGTCAATAGATGAGTTTGAATAGTGAGTACAGTCTTACAGTAGCGGCAGCAGCGGCAGCAGTAGCAGTAGCAGGAGCAGCAGCAGCGGGAGCAGTAGCAGTAGCAGTAGCAGAAACCGTAGCCGTTGCCGTAGCGTGTAGCGGTATAGCGGTATAGCAGTATATAGCGTTATAGCGGTAGCAGTAGCAGTAGCTGCACTCGGAGTACGGGTAGTATAGGAGTAGGAGTTCTAGGGGCTGTTGTTGTCGCAGGCTTTGTGAGGCGCAAAGCAAGCGGCTGCTGCAGCTGCTGCGGACTGCGTGGCCAGGGTGCAGAAGTCTGTGGGTGGCTTCGTGGGAGTAATGTCGCGGTTGTCCCGTTGTTGATGTTGTTAACCGGTACTAGTACGAATTAATTTGAGACGGCACCAAACTTGTTTAGTGTATCATTTGAGCCAGGGGTTGATGTCGAACATGCCAATTCAAGGGTACTTAGAAATGATCTTTATTTTTCGTTACTTTTATCGTCCCAAGTTCAGTGTAGTCAAGTGGTAGAAAACTGTAGCAGTACCTTGTGAAACATGCTTGGACAAGACGCCAGCCTAGATGCTAGTCAGGAAACAGCATTCCTGCCACTACGGCGTTGGGGCCTACAAATTTTGCATTCAGGGTTTGGTAAGGGAGTCGGCTTTGAGGCTGAGGATTGATACACACACACACATATATATATATATATATATATATGTATGTATATATATATATATATATGGTTGCGCCCCGGCGCNGGGGGGGGGTGCCGAGAACGCACAGCGCACAACCATTATATATATATATATATATATCTGTGTGTGTGTACGCAGCCACGAACATGCATATACATACAGACAGCCCAGTCCTATGCACCAATGCAATAGAACGCAATAGAACAGAACAGAACGTAATACAATAGCTCTTGATGCAGTCATATATTCATAGACATCAGACATGCATGCATGCATGTATACAGATATATGCAGACGCACATTCATTCATTCGCTCATCCATTCATTCCTTCCTTCCGTCCTTGCTTCCTTCGTTCATTATTCCTTTCATCACCTGATTCAGTCGTTCATGCGTTTATTCAGTCGTTCGTTGAGTCGCTCGGCCGTCCATTCAGTCATTCGCTCCTTCATCCATCCAGTCATGCATTCGTTCAGACATCCAGACGTGTCGATTTGCCTATACTATATGTGCCTGACATCAGCATCCCAGACGGAACATTTTGGCAATAAGGACGAGACCATCAAACAAGCAGATGTCAGGTCCAGGCGGTTCTTACGCGATGATCCTCTCATTCCGTTCGGCGGCCCGAACTACCACCACACCGTATTGGCAAATATCTTTGTGTTTCACTGTTTCCTTGCTGCAGCCACCCGAAACGAATGCAGCCCGTGTTTTGCAACAACCGTATTTGGAAGAAATCAACGCAAAGGTCGCAGAAAATCTTGCACTCGAGAATGATGGCCCATATCGACTCACATCGAGCCAGTTCAGGTGCCATCCTAAGAATTCGCATGGGCAAGCGTCAACATCATTGGCTGGCAAGCGTTGCGAAGACATGGTGCCAATATGGTTGTGTTTTTTGCTACCTCAGGATACTGTTGCAGTCGTCTTCGGCATTTTGATCTTTATGGTGTATTGGTTTATAAGTGGTCGCGACATCATGTTTTTGAGTGAAATATTTCCAACAAATTACAGCATGCGGTTGATGTGTTTTGAGTATTTCGCGAATGGCACAAACATGAAAGGATAGTTTTCAACATCCAGCGTCGCAGCCTGGCACTTCCTTTCGCAACGACAGCGATCAACACAGCACTAAGAGAAAATCTCTTGAACCCTACAATGCCCTACAAGCGTGGCGCCACAATCTCAAAACCACCTTCCAATAACCCTAAGCCTATAACCTGCCATACCTTGTTCGCTACACCGCGAACCTGGAACCGTCATTTGAAGCACCAGAATGTGCAGGACAACCGAAGCCGTCGATGCCTGAGCCGTCCATCAAGTTGAGAGTTTTCGGGCTTTCGGCTTTATGGGTTCAGGGCTTAGGGTGATGTATTGATTTGGGTGTAGTGTTACAATCCAGTGGTTGAGGTTTCAGGGTTCTGAGTTCCCGAATCGAGGGCTCGAACTGCATCTAGCTACATTGCCCTGCACACGTATTCTCATAGCTTTTGATTTTGCAAGCTTGTGTGCACATAATAATAACCAGGTTATCATTCCTCAGAGTATCCTTTGCGTTCTTGGTTCCTATAGTCTGGACTCCGTGGCGCTTGAGTGTAAGGGTTTGCTGGAGCCATACGATACGTAAAATGTTAAAGACCCGGGATCCATGGTTTGTGTACCGGTTGTAAGTTAGCGGCCGTTGGCTGTGAATATGAATATGGGTTGGGACATGTTGGGCATGGACTGTAATTTCCGGGCTAGAGGATTCAGGGTGACAGGGTTCAAGGCTCAATCTTTATAGGGCCAAGTGATTTAATTGTTGTGGTTCTAGAGCTTTGGTTTTAGGATGGCGGCAGGTACGCGAGTACAACCAGCGCATGGTCAAAATGGCCGTGATGGAGGCAGAGCAGCGACGTCTCATGCTGACATACAAAGCCCCAGAAATTGTTAACTTTGCCTTGTTTGGGGGTAATGTAGGAACCTGATTAAGAAACCCTGGACCTACAACCCCAAAATACTAGGATTCATATAAGGAACCCTAATTACTGCCCAAGGTTTCTTAATCAGGTTCCTACATTAAGGTTATGGGCCCCACTGGGTTCAGGGCTCAGGGCTGGTTGAGGCTTGAGGGTTGAAATGCAAGGGTTTTCAGGCCTTACGGTGCCTTAAGTGGACCTACGGAGCTTTAAAAGGCCATGAGGGAAGTGCTTTAAAGTATTTGTTAAGGGGTTTTGAAGGTTTCAGGTGCCTAAGTGTCTATAAGGGCCATACTTGTTTTGGGGTTTGTAGCATGCTTCAGATTCTGGGCCATGAGTTCATGCCTAGACCATGTTGAGAGTTCCAAGGAATTAGGGAACACATATCTAAAGAGTCTCGAATGTGAGGACGGTTGCAATCTCAGAAGCCCTCGATGAGAACCCTTAATCTTCAGAAACCCAGCGTTGTAGCCTGCAAACCCTAAACCCTAAACCCCAGACCACTACACTTAGAGAAAAGACCCTGATCTGCGACCCTGAGTCCTAAGTTCAGCACTCCAGTGACCAGACCGGTTTAGGCTTAAAGCTTATAGGGTTTGGAGATACTATATTCCCTAGACCGGTTTAGGGTTAAAGCTTAGGGTTTAAGGTTACTACTAGATCCACGGGGGCTTAAATCTCCATGCTGCAAAATGCGGAGGGCAGAAGACTTACTCAAACGCTCTCTCATCTTCCCTACACATTTCTGATGTAATATACCACAACATTACTAAGGTCCAGATTTTATGATCTGGCAGCGTGAAGTCCTCAAGCCCTTAACTTCTGCCTGTAGCCAGCTTCAACCCCAGAAATTAGTATGGGAGCCGGAATCATTGGTAATGGTAGCCCTGCATGGTCCCTCTATATATATATATAACTATCATTTACCCCCAAGCCCTATTCTATGCATCTAGGCCGCTGCACCAAGCTTAAGGCTCAACCTGGGAAGTCTCAGCTGAAAGCCTTATTCGGATCCAGGTGTTAGGATGTAAGGTTTAGGGGCTTGGTGTTATCGGGCTCAGAGCTTTAAGCCTTAACCCTATTTAGGGTGTGGGTGAGGGTTAGGGGCTTTGGGTCTCCTGAATTTTAGACACCTAAGCTATCATTTCTACACCTGGGCTTTGGTTTTGGGGTTCCGTTATTGAAAGCACTAGTAGGGAAAGGATACCCTTGTTATTAAGGGGCTGCTGGGGAACCTAAACACCTAAAACCTTCCACAATCTCGGAGCCTAGAGTCGCACTCCCCTGATTGGCGGTTCTGGGTCCCAAGCCGGAAAGTGTAGAGTTTGAAGTAGTTTTCTGCTGGGTAGGCAACTGGAGTATGAATGAATGAATGTATGCTTGTATGTATAATGTATAATGAAGTATGTATGTATGTATGTACGTACGTGTGTATGTACGTATGTATGTATGTGTATATATATATATATATTGTATATATGTCGTATATATATATATAGATATAGTGTTTATCGTATAATATATATATATAATAAATTATATACTATACATTACATATGTGACCTGTTTTTATATATGTGTGTATATATATATATTTACACATACACACACACGTATACATAACAAGAGTTCAAAAATAGGGATAACGGATTAGGGTTCCTTGTTTGGGGTTTAGAGTGTCAGCTCTGTGAGGATTCCATGGAGGGTCAGTTTCTCTCAAACTAGCCTCTTGTTTTTCTGACATAGCCCCAAAAGAGTATTGAACACATTCAGAGAGATAGTTCCTTTATCCTCATATCCTAAACCCAAGGACCTGCATGAACCCTGGGGCCTCCCTATACACCCCCCAAACCTCCATCAACTTGGGACATCCAAAGGGGTATAGGGTTTAGCATTCAGCATTTAGGATGTCCAGTATGGGTTTTAGGCTTATTCGGTTTAGGGTTTCGAGACACCAACGCCTCACCCTTCAAATTTACACTCTTAGCCCAAAGTTTTTGAAGGTGGGAGGCCCCGGATCCTCGCCCGAAGCCCATGCCGCAATTACTAATTACAAGGCTAAAACCTGAGCTGTGCCGTTTATATCCTTAGTAGCTGAGTGGATACACTTTACACTTTTTGGGATAATACTACCCACTATAAAACTAAAAGTGTACACTCTTTGGGGCTTATGAACTCAGCAACTAAGTATCGGAACAGACACCCAGGTGTGGTGCCAGTCGCTGCCGGGAACATCTGCAGCAAGGGCTAAGCACCGAAGCGGAGCTGGTCTGCGGCTGTTCACCTGAGCCATTTGAGGCACAGGCTACCAAAGGGGTCTGAGCAATTAACAGTTCACCCAGAGTTCCTCCGTATAGAAATCGTGCAATTTGCTCACAAAACCTTACTCTAAGTAGTATGACGGCCCTATGTGACTTTAGCTTTCGGAAGAATCAGCAGTAGTGTGCCCTTATACTGAGAGCCCCTGAAACATCATCTACGTACCCCAAACATTATCAGCAGCAGCCCCTTGATTACAGTCCTAGTATGACTACGTTCTATCCCACTTCATAAACTAGGACTTCGGATTGAGTGCCGTGTCAAACGGATACAGCGCCTGAGGACTTGGGGCAATTGGGTTTAGGGTTTAGGCTTTAGGTGTTTAGGGTAAAGGGGTTAGGGGTTTAGGGTTTCGTGTGTGGATTCGTTTTGTTCTATTTGGTCTGTTCAGTCTGGAGACCTGGCGCCGGGCCAATCTTGGAAGCAGGGTGCAGGTTATAGGGCTCACGGACGAAGCGCAGATCCCGAACCGTGAGCCCTTTATTCCAAGAGTTCAGGACCGTCGAGCTAAGACCCTTCATCTAACGCATCGGTATCTAGACTTCTCGACACATGCAGGTGCTACCGTTCTGGCTTGGGGAGGCTGCCCTTCATCGACCACTGCCAATGCTCCAAAAGAGGGGTTCGTTGCCTGAAAGTTTGAAGGTCCCCGTCACCAAATTGTGTGTGTGTTCCGGGCATACTCAGTGAGAACAGTTTATGTCGGGATCCGTAAGCCCAAACCCCCAATCACCGAATCCTAAACCGTCACGAGTCGCAGCGTTTTCCGTCAGACATCAAAAGACCGAGAATAATATTCTCGAGGGCTCCTCCAAAACCATGTTGTAGTTGTCAACGCCGCTATCATAAGACTCCATAAGGTCCAATAGTGTAGAGCCCTATAAAATCTCGTAAACAACTTCACCACCCCCTATCAGCAAACTCGATCTTAATACAGACACTGTTCTAGTGATCGGGGCCCTTATTCTACAGGTGACGGGGGTTCCAGGAAGGGTTTCAGATTTGAATTTAGGCTTTTGTGAGTGGGGTTTAGGATTGAGGGCTTAGGGTTGAGGTCCCGAAGCTGCTAACTCTCAACACTTGCGGATAATCCCGAACACCTGAGTGGCTCATGACGGTTTTATAAGGGTTGCAGTCACGGTGCTATTCAAGTTCTCTTATTTTAGAGGTTCTCAAGAATATCTTGAAGGGGTTTCTATGGGGGTAATGCAGTAGTAGTATTATTATTATTAGTAGTTGTTGTTGCTGTTGTGGAAATGTAAACCCTGGATACACGGAAGCCCATGGACCCTGAACCCTAAACCCTGCCCTAAACTGTTCATTAAGTCTTCTTGAATAGCTCAACCATTGATCCCCGCCAACGGAATGGCTTGGCAGAGTTTTGCACAGTCTTTATTAGTCTAGGGGTATGAATTCGTTGTTAATAAGTCATCATGTCCACTTAGAGTAGTGCATAACATACTGTACGATATCAAACAAGGCCATACTCACAAGAATTGCAAGGAACAAGTATTGCTAGTGTTACACATGATGGCCACTGTTAATTGTCGGCAAGCTAATCTGCCCAAAAGCCCACAGCATTGAACAGCTTGACACTTCGAAGAAAGTCTTGAGACGAGAGCAGAACTCTGCGAAATGCGGAGAAATGCTGCAACTATGAACTGCACGGCATACACTGGCTCCAGCCCTCATTCCACGGTAGATTAGGCCCCTACCAGCAGATTGTAAGCCACAAGCCTTGCAAAGCCATTACCTCCCCTGAACCCTAACTAAGCCCTAAGAAGAAGCCACAGATCGGCCCTTAACCCCGAAACTTATAATCCTTCAAGCCAGTCACTAGATCCTACACCCTAAACCCTACAGCAAGCTGAAGCCATCTCAAGCCCAAAGCCGAATCTATGAGCCCTAACCGACTCCAAGCCTAGGGAATCCCGAAACCGGGCCTAGAACCCGAAACCATAAACCTGCTAGCTATAGAATACCATAGTATCCCTAGACCGGCTCTTGATTGATTCGCGCTACAGTGTTGAGATGGCTGCAATCGCTGATGTGGAGGTCGGATGGGGCTGCGCTAGGGGCTAGGTGGGTAGTTCTCTAAATTAGGATCCCTTTCTATATCCCAAACAATTATAGTACGGCACCCTTATAAAAAAATACCATAAAAAGGGGCCCTACTTTCTAGAACTACCCAGGCTCATCAGGCCCAGGATTTTCGGGTTTAGCTTGTTTGTGTGTTTTTGTGTGTCCGCGAACACCAGACCCGGCCTAGTTTATAAAAGCCAAACCCTAGACCTTAATTCCTCAATAAGTCCCAGTGTTAGAACGCTGAGATCCATCCTGGACCTCGAGCCGTAAAGCTCCACCAGAGCACCTTCCTCAACCTCGCAGTTCAAGGGATAAGGCAGGGTCGAAATTGTTAGTAGTTCCTCCAATACCTATCTGGTCATAGCAGTCTATCCCGAAGTCCTGTTCCAATTATAAAAGCCGCATTTTGCGATCCGACGCAAACACTATAAACTATAAACTCTTGCTGCTGAAGTATATAAATCTTACACCCGATACCCTCTAAGATCCCATAAAGCCCAAAAGGCAGATCTCTCAGCAGCTCGGTCACGCTGGTTGCGCATGGCGCCCGAACCCCCAGCTAGGTCAGGATTCAGGTTTGGGGTTAGGGTGAAGGATCTATAGGGCTTTGGGTTTAGGATTTAGGTTTAGGGTTCAGGTTTTCCATGGTTTCTGGGAGTTTCTTGGGGTGTTAGAAAGGTTCTATCATGTTCTATACACGTGTTTCTATAAGAGCTCGATAAGAGGTCGTGTGTTCAGCGGGGCTGGGTTTAGAAAGCATAGGGTTCTGGGGTTTAATTTAGGCTTTCAGGTCTTGCAGGTTTGCCATTTGGCGAAACCCGGCCCTAAACCCTCTACACTGTAAACCCTAAGCCGTTTAAAGTTCGGCGGAGTTCAGCCGTAATTTGCAAAACTCTACGCCTAAACCTGAGCCTTGTAGATGAAGGGCTTCAGAATGACCACACCTAGCCAGATCGGAGGCAGCAGCTCTGTGTTAAGGGGTGAGGACAAGGGCTTGGGGAAAAGACCTGAAGATAAAGTAACCACGCGCAGGTGGTCTGACCAGGGCGGCCGTTTCTGGACGAGAACCAGACGGATCACTGACTTGATTCGACCCACTATACCGGCCTTAATCATTACCTATACTATTTGGGGGGGTTCCTTATTATGTTTATAGTATAATGAGCCCCCAAAACCCTATTCTGATTATTCAGGCCCCTATAGCAGACCACTGCCCCTCTCCGCAAACAGCCGGAGCCCTGCTAAGGCAGATACAGGAGGCCCTCCAGCCCAGCCTAAGGATCCACAGGACCTGGGTACCATAGGGTTAAGGGGTAAATACAGTAGCAGTAGCAGTAGCAGTAGCAGTAGCAGTAGTAGTAGTAGTAGTAGTAGTAGTAGTAGTAGTAGTAGTAGTAGTTGTAGTACTAGTAGTAATACTGGTAGTAGTACTAATGGTAGTACTCGTAGTAATAGTAGTAGTAGTCGTAGTAGTAGTAGTAGTAGTAGTAGTGGTAGTAGTGGTAGTGGTAGTAGTAGTGGTAGTGGTAGTAGTGGTAGTGGTAGTGGTAGTAGTAGTAGTAGTAGCAGTAGTAGAGATTAGTTTTCTGGGAGTTCGTTGAGGGGGGGTTATGATTGTTCGTTGCTTGGGCCCTTGGTGTTAGCCCGGGTATGCCCAGGTCCGCATGCCGAAAGTCTTTCACCGTAGACCAGGGCCGAACCCAGCTCCCGAACCCTAGGCCAAAACTGGTGCAGAATCTTTACTGTCTTTGCACAAGCATTCCAGTGATATCCTGTGACATGCCTAGCTGAAGCCTCTGCAGGGGCCTTTCGCGTCGCTATTTCGATAAAGGCGAACCATAAATCCCGAGACTCTAATGGCAACAGTCCAAACTACACCCTACGGCCCTGCGATCCACTTTGCTTCCCCTTCTAATACCGAAGCCCATGAACCGCCAATGCCGAAACCTAAAGCCCAAACTCCACAGACCCTAACCTTGTCCTTATACGTGTACATATTTCCTCATGCTGCGACAAGAGAGTTCAAGATAAATAAAGGTCCCTACTTCACTAGGGTTTTCTGCAATGAGGACCCCCTCGATCATGAAATAGAAGCACATTTAGTTACTGCAACAGTCTACGTCAGCGTAACATAAACACTAAAACCTAAGGATTGGCCCTCACAAAGAACATCTATGCTTGGATACCGGCTGGCCTTTCGTTGAAGCTTCACTGAGGCTGGGCACCCGCAGCCGACAAGGACCCCTCGGGCGTAGCGAGGGGTTTGGGGTTGAGAGTTTCGGGGTTTAGATAGTTAGATAGTTTAGGGTTTGGGGTTTAGGGGTTTAGGGTTAGGTTTTTAGAGAGGTTTGAGGCTGTGGGATGTTGTTTAGAGAGGTTTCGGGGATTCGGATTACTGTCCTAGACTCTACCCTGTAACAGACCCCTACATCCCCTGATTTGGGGCCCTCCACCTCTTTTTGAGGGTACAAGGAGGTCCTGGGAACCCAAAACCCTGAGAGGAGGGAAGGGGTTCTTGAACATACCGTTCGCGTTACAGGCATAGCATGACCACATGCAGAAGGCCCAGCAGTCATTGCAATCTACAGGGGCTGAAGAACTCTACAAATGAAACACCCCTTGAAGGTAGGGAGCCTCGTACGGCACATTTGGTGAATCTGTGGTGTGGTATTGTGAAGCTGTCACCGCAGCTTGTGCCAACAATGTCAAGAATACTTATCAGGATGAGGAGAGCGTGGCATTGTAACAAAACCGCATCATAATATTTGAGACTTTGTTCGAAATTCCCGAGGGCAGCAGCAACTAATGCGCGGCGGAGGCCTCTAACAAACACGATGGACGTTGGGATATCTAAGCCCGAAAACTAGACCCTCCAGGCTCTAAGCCCTTAACCCCAAAACACAGTAAACCCTGAACATTCAACCCTAACACTTAACATCCTAAACTCAGAGTGGTGATTCCTGAATCCTGGCTTGAAGGGTCTCACAGGCAAATCCGGCAAGCCTTGTTGAAGGCACCAGACTCATAAAGCCTCAAGCCCAAAGTTCTCGAAAGAGGCGTCAAACCCATATATCCTAAACCCAAGTTCCTGAACCTAAAACCAAGTTCCTGAATCTAAAACCCAAGTTCCTGAACTCCAGTATTTCGGGCCGCAAAAGCAGACCAACACTTCAAAGCACGAAGCCCGAGAAGCCCGGAGCCCTTCAGCCTTTAAATAATTACCAATACTATTTTGGGGGTTCCTTGTTGTAATTGCGGCATAACGGGCCCCGAAGCCCTATTCTAATTATTGAGGCCCCTATATTATAAGCCCCAAACGCTAAGGCCTTTATTTAGGGTTTTGGGTTTAGGGGCTTTAACCCGTAAGCCTCGAACCCCAAGAGCCCTCTGAGCCTTGTCATCCCAAAAGCAGTATAACTAGGTAGGGCTTTGGGACNCGCTAAGGCCTTTATTTAGGGTTTTGGGTTTAGGGGCTTTAACCCGTAAGCCTCGAACCCCAAGAGCCCTCTGAGCCTTGTCATCCCAAAAGCAGTATAACTAGGTAGGGCTTTGGGACATTTTATATTTTCCCTTATTGGGCTTAAGACTTAAGAGGATCTTATTTACTAATATTTTTCAAAAGCTTTAAAAGCCCCACCTAGATAAGCCCCAAATCCCTTAAAAACCCACCCCGCAGCCGCCTTGAGCCAACAAGCCTCCAAACTCCCCAGATGGCGCTTAGACACATGGGTGGTTGTCAAAATTAAGGTCCCTTTTTGGGTACCCTAAAT
>BGNK01003364.1:46094-52504 GCA_003297005.1 Symbiodinium sp. clade A Y106 | reverse complement strand
AATCCCTTAAAAACCCACCCCGCAGCCGCCTTGAGCCAACAAGCCTCCAAACTCCCCAGATGGCGCTTAGACACATGGGTGGTTGTCAAAATTAAGGTCCCTTTTTGGGTACCCTAAATAATAGGTGCCGTATTTCAACAGGGACCCAAAAAGGACCATAATTTTGACAACCACCCACATGTATATCCTACAAGACTTACAGCGTATGTGAGCTTCAGTCCCGACCAATATACTATACTGCCTAAACGCCATGGACCATAATCCCTAAACTTTATGATAACGTCAATGACTTGTATACACAGTGCACCCTAAAGCCTGAACCCCCACCCCTCCTTCCTTCTAAAGGAGAGGGCGTGCAAAGCTCTTGGGAGCCGGGGACACTCTTTGGCAGTTTCCGTGAGGCCTATCTTCTTTCATTTGTTGGGTTTAGGGTTTCCCTAAGGGTCCGTACTCATATAGTATATACATTGGCCTTCATGTACTCCTTATTTAGGTACTTTGGAAGCCCAAGTATATGCTATATGAGTACATGGACCCATAAATCCTGTTGAAATGTGCCATGATGTTTGTAAGAATTTGTTCAACTGCTAAGGCCCCCACATATCATGAAGGAAACCTGTACTACGCAATCAGCAAGCTGCGTCCCGGTTTCGAGCCGGGGCGGAGCCTATATTTCAGCGAGGGCTGGGGCAAGTGGCAGAAATCGAGTGTGGCGATAGCCATAGCGAAGAGAATGGTCGCAGCAGTGCCCATTGGAAACAATCCGACCTCACGTTTTCAGACATGGCAAGCATAATTCTTGTCAATCACTATCACCTTCGTCATCACCATCGTTCGACAATGTTTGAAATAGTCTTTTTCCGGGTCTGTCTTGCACCGGTGTCGAACTGGTACACCGTAGACCGAAACCCAAGTCCTGAAACCTAACCCCAAATAAGGTGAGCCCTCAACCTCACCTGTTTTGGCTTCGTACATGCGTTGAGGAGTTGGTATGTCTTTGCATGTCGCGGGCATCGTAATGTCCAAACCCTCAACCTGCAAACCCATTGCACATAATCTAAGCGCGCAACATCCAAGGGAGCTGCGCCGTTTCAGAAGCCCTGCAATAGCTCGCAATCTGGCCTTAAATCCCAGGTTCCAAAAATTACATTTACATTTTGAATCCTCAGCCCGTAGATGCTTCCTAAATTTAAAACGTACCAAAGACATACAAACAGTGCAAACCATGAAACAACAGCACATCAGGGAATCCTGTTGGACCCTAAACCCTAAACGCAATTCCTATAGTCTCCTTAGAAATTATTTTGTATTTTGGTTCATCTAAAGCCCAAGAGAATACTTAAAGGTATCGTGTTTATTGTGGTTCTAAGGGGGTTTAGGTTCTACAAGGGAGTCGCAGGGAATCGTGTTGGAGCTCATCTCCGGGGCGGAGCGGCGGCGCTTGAGCTGGGAGCTAAGCCTGAGACAAGAGCCTTTCGCGCGGGGTCTGAGGTTCGAGATTGTTGGGGTTTAGGGTTTAGGGTCTATTGGGCTTTGGAGTACCATACTTTAATACTTTTTTCTAAAAGGAACCACTATGAAATAAGAGTTTGTACCTTTTTTCCCCCTGGTGACTTAAAAGCCCAGGTAAGGCTTCGGTTATATGGGAGTTTCCGAGAATTTGGGGTACCTTATTTTGGGGCTCCTTATAATAAGAATCCTACTATTTAGGGTCCTATATTAGAGTCCCCCTCTTTCGGAAACTCCCATATAGGGTTTGGGGGTTGGGGGTTGACCGTGAAGAGCAAGTTCAGGGTTTAGGGTTTACAGGGTTTCTGTCCGGAACAGGGACTTCATGTTTAGGTGACGGCGACTTCGTGAGCAGGGTTTAGTAGGGAATGTGGTTTGGGATGTGTCCGGGGAATGTAGCATTCAGAGTTAGGAACTAGGGGATTTGAAAGGGTTTCGCTTGCAAGGAAGAGGGATTTAGGGTCAGTCTCGGGGTTTAAGAAATTACAGCACCTGCAGGCGTACAGGGTTTAAGGTTTATAGAGCTTGACTTCTACGTGGGTTGATCTTGAAATTTTGGATATCGATGTTTCAGGACATGCGCCGAGTTGAGGCATTAGGGCTTGATGGCTTTAGGATTCAGGTGCTTGGAATTGAGATTTTGGATTTGATTTCAGTAAGGCTTAGAGTGTGGAGGGGTCTTGTCATCGTGTAGCTTTGGGCGGGGGTCGTCACTTGAGCATGCCTGGGGAGCCGCGACGCTTTTGATGTATAAGTGCTTCAGCAGGGGTAAAGGGGTGAGTGTCAGTTCAGGCAAGTTAAGCTCGTTCTAGCCCTAAGGGTCCAAGTACCTAATAATCATATACCCTCTTAAATATTGAGCTACTTAACTACTATCCTAAACCCAAGTACCTAACTATTGGGTCCTTTGGACCCTTAGGGTAGGATGAAACGGTACGGTGCAAGGCACACCCCCAAGATGCCACGACTTGCTGTGGTTCGAAGGCACACGTAACCTCGAGCTCCATTCAGGGCAAGTGCATCATGATATCAGCTGTTTAAAATTGGGGTTTTAGTAATTCCCTATACTAATTTAGGGGGTTCCTTGTTATAAACTATAGTAAAATGTGCCCCAAAACCCTATTCTAATTGTTAAGGCCCCTGTATTACTGAGCTGGAGAAGCCCAGGAGTGAATCGGGGTCAAGCCTGATCTTCTGAATGTTTTTGTGTGATGCTCCAAGGAGATACCCTTGAAGGAATGCAAGTCCCTAAGGGTCCATGTGCTCCTATAGCATATAGTACTTAAATAGGGAGTACATTAAGGCCAATGTATATACTATATGAGTGCATGGACCCTTAGGGAGTATTGTTGCGGGTGCTGTTGTGGCGATAATGCTGGCTGTGAAACATGTTGTCGGCAATTGCTCCGTCACACCTCAAATCCTGAACTCTGGATGACGGTTCAGGTCTTCGGGTTTAATTTATATGCGCGCGAGCCTTGGACGTAAACAGGGCTAATCGTGGATATGGGTATGTACGTCTGCCTGTGTGTGTATGTATATACAGATATAAATACAAATATGCATACACCCCAAAGTTCGAACATTTGTAGTTGAAAGTGTGTGTGTGTGCGTGTATGCAAATGTATGTTTGGGCTGAATAGATCTTTATGTATATGACTAGCTGAGCTGCATATTGTCTTCTCTGTGCATGCATGCGGCAAGCCCAGCCTTCGAAGGCTTAAAAGTCCATTACACCATACACCGAAAGGAATCTAACACCGTAGGCGTACCAGCAGGCACTGGCAGCACCATTTTCGAGCATGGCTCCCGCGCAGACAACGTCTACTTCGTTCTTTCAGGCTGTCGGGGGTTTAGGGTTTAGGGTTTAGGGTTGCATGTATACAAGAGAGTGTTTTTGGACATGTGCCACAAGGCTGTTTTATTTTATTATCATTGCTCGAAGCAGGCGCGAATGTTGAGGACGTTAGTTTGAAAGAGTTATCTCAGGACTTCTTCAAACAATGGCTCTTTGCTGGGATTCTTTTCAATTGCCCTGCTGCTTAGGGTCTATATAGGGGGCTCTTATACTCCCAAACTCCCATCTGAGAGAGATTCGCATTTTGGTGAGAGTCAAAGGGGCTGCTTCGGTTAGTGTGTGTTTATGTGTTCTTGTAGGGATCCGATCCGGGAGTACTGAAATGAAGTACCTACTCAGCTGGCTGTTTAGTGAGTCTGGGAGATTAAATGCACACACACCCCAACTTCCTGTAACTTGTCTTCGCTCATCCTGAAGCTGAAGCCCTTAAACGTATATAGATCACAAACCGTGGTCAAGGAAAGGATCTTCAACTGCAGAATGTTTAATCGTGGAAGACGAAACACCAGTGAGAGGCAGAATCAGCTTCAGCAACGGTGTCGATCCAGGTGTTACCTTTCAATCCTTCCCAACTATATGGCCACTGACTGCTGGCCCTATACCCGAAAAACCCTAAACCCTAAACCCCGAGCACTCCTGACTGCGAAGTTAGGCGTGCTCAGACACGCCTTGTGCAAAGGATATGGTTTAGGTGTAGGGTTTAGGGTTTAGGGTTAACTATTGCAAAGGATGTGGTTTAGGTGTAGGGTTTGGGGTGTTCTGAGGACCGGACCCACTTGCTCCTCCAACATGGGCTGCAACAGAAGAGGCCGAGAAAGCCAAAGGGGCCAGAATCGTCAAACTGAAAGCACTTTTAGAACAACATCCCAACCTCTACACCTAATAAGCCCTATCCCTTCACTCCTACATCCACTATTCTTCGAAGTGCTGCGGGTCGCTGCAGAAATCCGGGCACACTATCCGGGCACCTTACGGCACCCTCAGCCCCAAACGCCGAAACCTGTAGAAGCCCGCAAGCACAGGCCTAGATTTAGGGTTTTGGGTTTAAGGTTCAGGGCAACCTTACAAGCCAAAGAGCCATGAAGCTCGAGAGCCTTACAACCCGAACCTTCTGCATCTCTAAGCCTTCCAAGTAGTCGAGAAGATAGCCATAAACCCTAAACCCTAAACCCTAAACCAAAAGCTTGGGGACCCCTAAGGCCCTCACCTCCGAAAAGCCTTAAAGTCCTCCTGGCAACCTGTGGCACCCTTGTACAGTAGAAGCCAGAAAGTTGGAACATCATTATCCTCCTAAAGCCATGTTCCAACTTTCTGGGGTTCACTATAAGTTGTCCGTACAGCAAATTATGGCAACCCTTTATGTATTCAGATAGAAGCCTCATAGCAGCCTTATAGGAACTCAATAGCCACGCCTCTTTGGGCCGAGGATCGCTAGAGTGTCAGCTGCTGCGTGAGGACTTTCTGGGGGTTTGGGGTTTAGGGCTTGAGGGTTGAGGGCTTTTGAGGGCTTTAGGAAGTGGGATTTAGAGATTTAGGGTCTAGTCGTAAGTATGGGGGTTTCGGGGGTTTACGGCTTTAGTGCTTTTAGGGTTTGGTGGTTACGGATGTCGTATGGGGTGTGGGGCTTTAGGGTATTGGGGTTTCGAGGGTTTGCATTGATCTCTATTGATAATATAGGGTCCTGAATAATACCAACGTTACGCCTTAGGGTTCCTTCATCTTATGATGCCATAATGGACCCCGCAAACCCGTTCTAGTTGTTAAGGCCCCTATATTGGCTTTTCGGGTGCTGGGTTTTCATGCAGGCCACACGTGCTCAAGAGTTGTATAAGCCCCGAGGCACCCCACAAACGCCCAGTAGTTAACACCCAACCGCTTCAGATTGCTGAATGAGCCTGCGGACACGTGGTTTACAATGGTTTAGGGTTTACGGGTTTAGGGGTTAGGGGTAAAGCCTGAACCTTCAACCCGTAAACCCTGCCCCATGGGCCTCTGTGCTTGTTGGGATTGCTCTGCTCCGGTCAGAACTTGCTTCGTGGGCTCTGAGTCTGAAGGGTTTTTGGTTTACGGGGTTCTTGGTAAGGGATTAAATAATCTTAAGTTACCAGAATGGGGGTCTACGGGATCTATGGTAGATAGTATGGTTCCTTATTATGGTAACTTAAATTGTACCTTTAACAAGAACCCAGTTTAGGGTTTAGGGTTCTGGTTTTGTGGTTTCAGGAGAGCCCCACATAGAGCTCAGGGCTTGGGGCTCAAAACCTGAAGTAGCAAAGCTAGGGTGTTTATGGTGTTGCGCTTTTCAGAAGCACAGAACCCTCAGTCTCCGCCGTAGCTGTTTTTTCTTTCTTTTTTTCTGCTGGTTTCCTTAGTACAACTAGGACCCTCAGGGATGAGGATTTGGTGTTGGTCGAGTTTCAGGTTTATTCTTAGGGCTCAGTCATTGAGCCCTAAGAACTTACGAGCAGGATGCCATGCCAATTAGAAGCGTGTGCAGCTTCGTGAGTATGTTCGAGTAGAAACCAACTTTCCAATCTTTCACTCTTGCGAAGTTCGACTAGTCACGGCGATCTATAGGGTTTCAGTCATCCATAACTGACAGACATTCATCTTCTATTCGGAGCAAAAAAAGCTCATGTTGTGGTATTTTCGTTCCTGACCCGGTCCTAAGCAATAGAATTGCCCACTGCATGCTGAACAACTACCTGCTAATTATAACACTCGCAGCCAGACGGAGTCTTCAGAGACGGAAGGTGGCAGCTGCATTTTGATGACTGTTGCGGCGCCGCTGACTGGGCAAAGTCTTAAAAACGGGCAAGCCTCAATCACGCCTGTTACACGAACTTCCACTTTGAATGCTTGACCTTGAAGCCTCCAGTTCTCGATTGTTAAACCTTCGGTACAGTGCTGGATTTGTTGTCGACGTGCCCTGCAACTTTGCATCGTGTATCCTGCGGATCGTGTTTCAGGCAGCAGGTTCATGCTGCATTCTTATAAGTTGTTATAACATATTATTACCCGGGTGTTTGTTGTTCCTATTGTC
>BGNK01003364.1:18594-43594 GCA_003297005.1 Symbiodinium sp. clade A Y106 | reverse complement strand
TCTACAGGCCAGCATCATGGTGCACTCAGCATGGGAGATTTCCGATTTGAGATCTTCCTATCTTTAACAAGTTTCAACGACAACCAGCCGACAATATTTCCGAGGCCGAGCGAGTAGATTTCGATCTGTCTGGGGCCGTGCAATGCTGTGTGACCTTTGGTTTCCCGAAAAATGTAGATAGGTAGGCTGTTCCAATCACTGCAAAGCGAAAATTGGTCGTAACCCCCACCACTGGTGAAGCCAAGTCAAAACTCGAGATTCCCCAATGTTTGCCGTGAAGCAGCATCCGACAACTTGCCGCGCAGGCGCGCAGCAGTGCCCTTTGTCTTGAAACTTTTCAAGGATTGCAGCAGAAGAGGGCAGAAAATATAAGCTTTCCCAAAGATCCCTGCGAATTGACCTTTGGCTACCGGTTTGCCGCATGAAAAGACACAACAATCTTGCAATTCCCAGCGTTTGCCGCAACCTCCGCGACCTGGACTAGATTAGATTGTTGCACAACAGAGCCCCAACCAGGCCCTACACTGGAAAACGCTGAACACTGTAACCTTGACATCCCATTGCACACAATGCTTCAGAGGGGCGGGCCTGTGGGAATGACGAAGTTTCAACCTTACACCCTAAGCCTTATATAAACTATACGCCCCAACTAAACGCCACACCCGATATCCTGATTTGTGCTGCGAGGTCTCCGCTCGCAGCTTGCGACTTCGTCCTCGAAGAGCCGGTCCGGGATCCCCAAAACTTGGTACTCTTTAGGGAACTTAACTCAGGTAATTTAAGTTACTATAACGGCATGTTGAGTTTGGCAGTCTTGGGCGCATGCGCTTCATGAGAAAGGATAGTTGGGCTGCCATTTTGGGTCAAGCTGTTTTGGGCCAGAGCCGAACGGGCAAGACTGAAAGTTTGACCCGCCCACCCTCCGCCCTCGCACCGTGGCACGGCCTCCGGCGGAAGTGCCCCGCTACGAAAAACTTGCACGAGATGCGATGCCTTTGGGTGGATCCCATCACACATGGATGTTTGACCAATGGAGTGTCAGAGTGGAGCAGGCGAGTCTTAAACCCCTTAAGCCCAAACCCTAAACCCATAAACCCCTACACCCCATAATCCCTAAAACTCTAAGCCCTTGAAGCCTAAACAGCTGGGAACAAGTGCGGGTCCCTGCCAAAACCCTGGGTGCAATACAGCCCCCCAGGACACACCGTACACATGGAAATAAGTAGATATGTAGGTGTTTTCTACTTTCTATTTATAACTATAAGTATAAATGTAAGTCTGGAATTGGTTATATGTATATAGTGTATGTGTATGTGTATGCAAGTGTGCACGTACATGTACATGTCTATGCATTTGTATATGCATATGCATATGTTTCTGTATATGTGCATGTGTATGTATATGTACTTAATGTATTTGTATATGTGTGTGTGTGCGTATGAGCATGAATATGTATATGTATATGCCTATAATATGTATACGTGCACGTGTATGTATATGTGTGTATAAGAACATCAATATGTATACGTAAATGTATATGAATATGCATATATGTATATATATATATATATGTATATGCATATGCATATGCATATGTTCATGTATATGCACATGGGGGGACAGCTGCGCCTACTTGTTGGCGTGTTACTGCTTGCTGCTGCGACTGCTGGGGTTTGGGGGGATGTATATGCACATGTATATCCATATGTATATGTATATGTAATATTGCGCCTCAGCGGCTGATATTCGAGTTTTCTGGGGCTTATGGTTTTAGGCTCTGAGGGTTTAAAGTCTTGGTAAGACACTTGGGGATCAAGGTGGTCTTCGAATTGCATGGCGCAGTGCTTCAGGTTGTTGTGGTTTCAGTATGTTTTTGTCTCAGGTGTTGTTGGACTTGCGGTTTTAGGAGTAGACTGCCAGCATGATGGCGACGACGCCACCTGCCTCTTGCACATGTTCCTTGGTAACTGGTAGCATCAGCGCTCGCAACTTCCTCATGGCACTCGGCACCATGTTGCTGAGTGTCACTCTAAACCACGCTCGTGAGTTGTTGTTATGCGGGTTTGTGTGCCGCAGCTATCTTTTTGCCACTAATTCAGCCGACTCGCTGTCGGGTGACATTACAAACATCTACAGTCATGAAACTGAAACGCTCTTTTCTGGCAGTCTTGCAGCAAGACGAAACGAAAATCCACAATACGGTGCTTTGATTGTATATAGCTCCTGAGGGAGATTTGAACCATAGATTTTAGTAGGGGGATCCCGTGGTTTTATCTTATCTCCAGATCTAAGCTTGTTCTTCGAAGTTGAACTGGTTGTGATCTTGCACAGTTTGCAGTGGAGGAGGGTTTGCATTGGCAACCTCGCATGGCCAGTTCTTTAAAGCCATAGTTAAGCGAATGTGTAAGCTATGTCGAGATGCAGATTCCTAGGAGGAAGTAGTGGGCCATTGTCATGACTATCGACTTCAACATGCACACTCTGTGTAATATAGGGGCCTCAATAATTACCCATTCGATTTTCGGTGTTCCTTATTATAATTATAGTATAGTGGGCCCCAAAACCCTATTCTAAAATCGTTACGGCCCCTATACTATCGATTTCAACATGCACACTCTGTTTTAAGCGGGTGTTTTCGAAAAGAAACTGCTGAGGCGCCTCTGCGAAGCTCCAGGATTGCGCATCCCAAGCTGCTGAAGTCTGGCTTCCTGACTCGCCTTATAGGAGTTAGGGTTTAGGGGTTAGGGGCCTTCAAGATACCGTGATATTGGGAGAGTACGGATTGAGAGTTCAACTTCGATGTTTTTACGTT
Source organism: Symbiodinium sp. clade A Y106 (assembly GCA_003297005.1). Classification (NCBI taxonomy): domain Eukaryota; class Dinophyceae; order Suessiales; family Symbiodiniaceae; genus Symbiodinium; species Symbiodinium sp. clade A. The sequence continues at coordinate 40,782 of BGNK01003364.1, read as the reverse complement.
TTCTCCTCGATGGCTGGACTAGTCCTTGCCGAATTTAACGACATGCCTTTCATCTTGACACATAAACTCATATGGAGTCCTGATAAACCTCTACTGCCTAAGCTGTATGAACCTGAAACCCTTCAGCCCAAACTAATGTGATTTTTATTTACGTTGGGCGGTTAGGTTTTGAAGGTTTGGTCACAATCCGGCAGATTCGCTTCGGAGGAGCATGCAGATGAAGTAAAAAGGAGCACATTTTCAAGTACGACTCATTCATCCGTTAAATCTTCCACCTCTCAACAATAAGCCTACCTTCCAAAACTCCTGGCGCAACGCAAGGATGCAGGGCAGGGGGGGTGGGGCCGGGCAAGAAAGCAGGGCAGGGTGGGAGGGCACCCAAGATCCAACACCCGGCACCTGAATCCTGTACGGCCTCCATACACCCCAAGCCCTACAAACTAAACCTAAGCCTTAAACGGCCTTAAAGCCTAGACCACAAAAGATTTACAACCCTAAACCCTAATCCCTAAATCCCGAACCCCTGAACCCTAAACGCCTAAACCTCTATTTAGGATGCTTCAAGAAGCCCCGGTGTCACCCTGTGTGGGACCCTTGGGTTTCACCAGAGATTCGAATATCCCTTTATTAACTAGGGAGTATACCTTAAATCATATTAGGGATTCTACAAAAATTTAAGGTATATTCCTTGATTAATGGATATTAGAATCCGTTAAACCCTAAACCCTATAGATGATCCCTTAAAGGAACCCTAACCCTCCTAGGTATTCCTTGGTTAAGGGATCTTGGAGTCTCTAGGTACCTAGGACTTAAACCCTAAACCCCTACACCTTAAACTAAACCCCTAAACCCTAAACCCTAACCCCTAACCCCTAAACCCTAAACCCCTAAAACCTAAATTAAGGGATCTTCCTTAGTTAAGGGATCTTGGAGTCCCGGGTTTCACCGAGTTACGGCCGCCGCTTTTCCAGCCTCGGCCCTGACTGAGCCCACTTCCGCGAGGCCGCAGCAGACGGGTGGCTACAGGGGCCTTCCTGGGGTTTAGGGTTTAGGGGTTTAAGGGTTTAAGGGTTGAGGGATTGAAAGGGCTCCTTTAAAGGGTTCTTACAAGGCTACAGGGGCCTTAACAACTAGATTTAGACGAGTTATGGGGTTCCTTTAAAAGGTTTAGATTTATGGGGTTCCTTTAAAGGGTTCAAATTTTTAGGGTTCCTTTAAAGGGTTTAGATTTATAGGGTTTCTTTAAAGGGTTTAGATTTATAGGGTGTCTTTAAAGGTTTTAGATTTTTAGGGTTCCTTTAAAAGGTTTTAGATTTATAGGGTTCCTTTAAAGGGTTCTTACAGGGTTAAGTATCAGAGTTTGATGATATAGGGGCATTCAGTTGGAAAATATTTTGGGGTATGTCATACTTCTTACCGCAGGGTACCCTAGGAACCAGGTTAGCAATCGTTCCGACGCCTGTGTTACTGTGAGAGTTGGGTGATTCTCAATTTTAGTGTAGAGGCTTTTTGCATGATAGCTTTCTAGGGTTTCTAGGGTTAGGGGCTAGGGTTTTTTTAGAGCTTCGGAATTTGGGGCTCAAGGCTGAAGGCTCCGCATGCATTACGAGAGGGCGCGTCCCTAAGAAGGCGAAGCCTTCTTTCAGTTTCTGCGCAGCTACAAGACTTGCTTGGAACGGCAAAATCCGGAGCCTCTCATCAAACCTCTTTGTCCAAGGCTTTGGAGGTTTCAATGGTTCTAGATGTAGGATCACATGTTAATTGGTTTTTCAAGGGTTAGTGACTGAAACTTCAAACCTTAAAGTCAAAAAGCCGTAAATCTCTAAACCCTAATATAGGGTCCGCTCGGAACCCTTGTTGTGGAACCCTTCATGAACCCTAGACCCTCACCAATTGTAAGTGACAGAGTGGCTTTACTCCCTGAGCCTTCTCGGTGCAGGTCCATGCAGCCGTCCAAGGAGAAGCCGTCGAAGGGCACAGGGCCTTCGGTGTGTACCGTGTGTGGGGCTTGGCAGAGGGGTGTCAGTGTTAAGACCGATGCTACTACTGCTATTGTGCCACTCCTAGGACTAAGACGGCGTACTACGTAAATTATGTATACTACTACTGCTACTACTACTACTACTACTACTACTACTGCTACTGCTACTGCTACTGCTACTGCTACTACTGCTACTACTGCGACTACTTGCACTACCACTTCATCTTCCACTAGCACCACCACCACCACCACCACTACTACTGCTACTTCTACTACCACTACTACATCTACATTTAGTGCTACTAAACTCGAAGAACAAGAACTGTCGTAGCGATACTCATAAGGTTGAAAGCGAAGGTTGAAGGTTGAGGATCGATAGAGGCGGAGGTTTGGGAAACAGCAGAAATTATGGATTTCCTTCATCATAATCATGGTACAAGATATCCCCAAACCCTATACTAGTTATCAAAGCCCGGTAGTATTCTCTTTGCCGGCCAAACGGGTTTTTCACGAAGTGGGCGACACAGAAAGCAACGTAAACATGAAACTCCTCATGACTAGCATGCGAAGGGCCGTAAGGTACGCATCGCACTGTATCATACTACGAGGCCTTATTATTGTAGCAAGGTGCTAAATATGAGCTGGCGCTGCCTGTAGCGTATTGTAGGGTGAAACAACTCAGAGTCAAAGTAAATGGTGGTGCAGAGGATGTGAGTGCCCATGGGCCATGTCGGAAAACACTCCACATGACACGAGCGGAATCACATCGTCGAGGTTAACAGCCCAGGCCTTCAGCTGAGCCAGCCAATCTAGCCAATCGTAGCTGGTGAACCTCAAGATCTTCAAATTGCCATCATCACAATGTGGCTCATCTATAAATACAGCCCGTGAAGCTGCATAAAAGCCGCAAGCCGTACCTGTATCCCCAAACCCTACAAAATAGTAGGTCATGACCCCTTAACTATACATAGGGTATAACCCCCAAAACAGCAGGTTTCTGGATCCCCCGGTAATCAACCCTAAACCCAACCCCTACTACCCCTAACGCGGAGTCTGCCAAGGACGCCACGTGAAGCGCTCCGAAGGGATGATCGGCCACATGGCAGAGTTGGCTGCCAGGGTACTAGAGGGCTCTGGGGTTTAGGGGTTGGGGTTTAGGGTTTAAACCTCTACATTTTAATGGTTGGGGTTCAGGGTTTAGGGCTCTAGGGTTTAGGGGTTGAGGTTTAGGGTTTAGGGCTCTAGGGTTTAGGGGTTGGGGTTTAGGGTTTAGGGCAGGGTTTGGGGTTTTGGGGTTTAGGGCGCAAATAAAGAGCCAGGGTATGCTGCACCCTTCGGAATTACCAGGACCCCCCAAGGGCCCTTTCATAGAGTCCTTATGGCCCATGGCCCTTAATAGTGGGTATTTGGGGTATATTAGACTGCCCCCATGACTGATACTGCTGTAGGGCCTAAATAATTACCAATACTATTTTCGGGGTTCCTTATTATTAATAATTATGGTATAGTGTGCCCCCAAACCCTATTCCAATTATTGAGGCCCCTACATTACCCTTTTGGGTTAGTGGGGTCAGTTAGGGTTTGGAGTGGGTTTGCGGGCCCCTAGCACCCTAAAACCTCAAACCTAACCGGACCCTTGCATTAACATCTAGAGCTTGGCATAATTACTTAGCCCCAAACTCCTAGTGATATCATGAAGGCTCCTAATTATACAAAACGCTGTTTGAACCCTTTAAAGGACCCCTTAAAGGAGACCTATTCTAATCAGTACGGACCCTATACTAAAGCCCGGACGATTAAACCCTAAAACCTGAACCCTCAACCCTAATCCCTAAACCCTAAACCCTAAACAACCCTAAACCCTAAACAACCCTAATCCATTTCTTAAGGTCACTGTTTTCACTGGGCTAAGGCTGCTACGGCCAGTGGCGCTGCCTGCATGTGAACGGGAATTTGGTTTTGGGGTGTTAGGGTTTTTTGGTGGTTTTGGTGGTAAGGGTGTGGAGTTTTGAGGTTTGGGGTGTTAGGGTTTTTTGGGTGGTTTTGGTGGTTTAGGGTGTGGAGTTTTGAGGTTTGGTTTGGGATTTTAGGGTACTGAGGTTCGGTCTGCCTAGACCCTTACATCTAGGACTTTTTGGGGGCACCGTAGCTTCTTGTTGTAGTATCCTAACCATAAAATAAGTCATCCAAAGGTCTAGGTAAACCCCTAAACCCTAAACCCCAAACCCCTAAACAGGGTTCGGATGTGGCGTTGGGTTTACATGCTGCTTTATCAACTTCAGGGTCTCTACAGGGCTGCGGGCTTGACCCAAAGAGCACATAAGCATAAGGGTGGTTGTCAAGATAAGGGTCCCTTTTTGGGTCCTTATTTTTAGGGTACTCGGGAGGGTAATTTTGACAACTATCCATGAGGATGTTTCACTTCGTGTATGACGGCCCCTGAAGTGGAGATCCAACAGAGCCCTAAGCCTCAAAGATCAGCGCATTTAAGTGGTCTCGTCGGCCCTAGTCTGTGCAATACGTCACAGACCCGACTCCGGGGCAAACATGCAATGGCGTCCTCATTGCGATGTTCTAGAGTAGCCCCTTATGTTCAGAAGCATCTTCCTTCTGAGCCGTTCTTCTTAACAGCGATGCAAGAACTTCTAGTTCTGTAAGCCCAGTAACAGACTGTGCCTCTGTCTTGGCAGCTGATTGTACTTTGCACGGCGTGGTCTTGGCTTTGCACCCATTGGTCGACAGTTCATGCCCAAAAAAGGCTGTGGGAGGTTCTGCTTCAGGGCATGTCTCCGCGGGCACCCGCGGCTACTAAGACTAAACCCTTATCGTCCCATGCAAAAGTAACGTGAGCTGTTACCCTAAAACCCTGTTCTAATTGTTCAGGCTCCTATGTCTAGGCTTCCGAGTTCTTGGCCTGCAGAGTCTTGGCTGAAGACCCCAGGGAGAGCAGCGATTGAGTTGCAAAGACGCCATGCAAGGCCCTGGCACGAACTATCGAGGCTCCCTGCATGGATGCTGTCTTAGGTTCAGGGTTTAGGATTTTCGGCTTTGGGTTTTTCGGGCTTGGGGTGTTGTAGGGTTTAGGGCTTTCGGGGTCGGGGTCCGGGGTTTTGGGTGTGCCAGCCCGACGATCCACACCTAGCCAGCGTCCTAATGCCCTGTAAACCCAAATTCCCAAGCTAACAGCTCCAGAATATAAACTCCAACCCCTAAACAGGCAGCCAACCACGGCGGGTTGTGTACCGCGCACTCCGAGATGATGAAGATGCCAGCAGGGGTTTGGAAGCAAGGGATCCCCATGCTATGTGCTTCTCGGCTCCTGTACACGATTGGGGCGTGGTTATGATAGTTTGCTTATCGAGCCTCAGCTCTAGATTCGCTTCCTCGTGGTTGGCCACCCTGACTCGTGAGTCTGTATTATTGGCGTTTGATTTTGGGATGTTTAATTAAGCCCAGTCCACTCCTTGTGTCTTCGCTATGACATTCAGGACTGACTGTGTGCTTCGTCAACACGTGAAGTGAAACGTGGCACTTTTGATACTCCATGTCCGGCAGCATAGCCTGTATGGTCTGCAGACATGTGCCCTCTGTTCTTAGATGGCGCGCTGTTGTCATCTTTCTTGATGTGGTACACACTTGACGAATACTTCCGTTTGCATTTGCTTCGGTCTTCTCAGTCAGTCGTCTTTTTGCATCCCGTAAACCCCTGGGAACTGAACCAGGTTCAGTGAGTCGCGCCGTCGAGGAGGGTTCCAGGGCTGCCCGAATGAACCAGTTCGACCGATCCCAAAGTGGCCCTCTACTACGACGAAGCTTTTACCACGGGCCCTCGGAAGCACCAGCTCGTCAAGATCGACCTTACTGGTTTTCAGGAAGATGGTGGCCAGGTGCTGGATGTGTCAACCCGCACGGGGTGCATGGACTGGATCACATCGGATAAGGGGACAAAGTTTGCGATGAAGCACCAGGTGGTATTGCTGTGTGGTGTCGTCAACGCAGAACGTGTGTTGGGCACTTTCGCCACACAACACATGCGCCCGACCAGAGATACTGGTAAATGCTCTTTTGATGACTTTGTTCACAACTTGCCGCCAAGAATCCGAAGCCAGCTCGAGCGCTTCGCTGGTGCCGCCGAGGTGGGACTTGTAAACATTCCGGTTGCACCCCAAAGCCCGTCTGTAGTGCCGAAACGCCGAATCCCTCTCGTCCCGGCACTCCCGCGGAGCCTTGAAATGCTTAAGCGACATCTGGGACCAGAACACACAAACGAGTTGTGCATCTGCAGTCCAGAGCCCATCACACCCGTCAAACTTCAGATAAAGCATTGCAAAGGTTTCACAACTCACGGCAGTGACACCGTTACGAACACTGAATAATAAAGTGCGACAACCATAAGCCTAGTGCTAGCCATAGTCTTTGTTGAACTAGTAATTTACCATTACCACTACCACTACGACGACGACTACTACCACGACTACCACTACGACCACCACGACGACTAGTACTAACACTGCCACTGCCACTTGGGATTGTATAATAACCCGGCGCCTTCAGGTTTAGTGTTGGCATGTCCTTGTTGGGGTTTGGATTGTTTTCTATGGTAAAACGATGAGAAGAAAATAAAACGACAACAACAGTTTCATGGGAAAACGATAAGAAGAAAAAACGATAACGACGTTCAGGGATGAGGATGTCTATACGGGGTTATGATGCAACCCCACTCTCGCTGCTGCTGCTGCTACTGCTACTACTACTACTACTACTACTACTACTACTAATACTACTCCTACTCCTACTCCTACTCCTACTACTACTACTCCTCCTCCTGCTGCTGCTGCTGCTGCTCCTACTCCTACCCTACTCCAACTCCTACTCCCACTCCCACTCCCACTCCCACTCCCACCCCCTCCCCCACTCTCACTCCCACTCCCACTCTCACTCCTACTACTCCTACTACTAGTACTATTACGAGTACTACGGCGACTACTACTACTACTACTGGTCCTACTGCCTCTACTACAACGACGACGAATACCATAATACCACCATTACCACTACCACTTGCCATGGAGAACACAACAGCATGAATAGCGCCACGGGGTTCTATCCGGCCCACTGGTTGAGGATCGCTATGCTGCAACAGCGGCAACTGAGATCCCATGGCTGGCACAGCCCTCGGCAGTGTCCGCTTCCTTCGCAGAAGAATCGCGTGCGCTCATGATGGATGTGGCGGCACCGAGAGCATCCAGGCCCCGCACGAAAAGTCCTTTGCACAGTTAACTCAAGGCAATAGGGTTCGGAGAATGGCGATGGCTTGGGCTTAGTTTCGCTGCGTGTTTTGAGATGTCGGGTAGTTCTTGCACTTCGCATCGACAGCCCAAGCGCGAAAGCTATACGCAGTAGATATGATAAGTATGATAAATACTCCATTCTGCGTTTGAATCTTGTTATCCTGACGACAGGCACATCGAAGGCAGTCACGTCGGCGAGAACCAACTTCCGACCACGTTGCTCGCAGCGCTCTGACAGCATTTAAAATTTGGTGAGCTATACATTTTGCCAACTATNATCGAAGGCAGTCACGTCGGCGAGAACCAACTTCCGACCACGTTGCTCGCAGCGCTCTGACAGCATTTAAAATTTGGTGAGCTATACATTTTGCCAACTATAGTAAGGGCGAGGGATATGATATAGAAGCCTATATAATTAATTTCCCATACTATTTTGCGGGTTCCCTGTTCTAATTACAGGATAACGGGCCACAAAACCCTATATCAAGTTTATACAGTGTTGGTGCAGCAGCGCCTTAGAACTTGAATCCTGCTGGCTTGATGTTAGGTGGGTGAAGTTTAGGGGCTGGGGTTCAGGTTTTATGGGCTACAGTTTCATGGAAAAACGATAAGAAGAAAAAACGATAACGACGTTCAGGGATGAGGATGTCTATACGGGGTTATTATGCAACCCCACTCGCGCTGCTGCTGCTGCTGCTACTGCTACTATACTACTACTACTACTACTACTACTACTACTACTACTACTCCTACTACTACTACTGCTGCTGCTGCTGCTGCAGCTGCTCCTACTCCTACCCTACTCCAACTCCTACTCCCACTCCCACTCCCACTCCCACCCCCTCCCCCACACCATAATACCACCATTACCACTACCACTTGCCATGGAGAACACAACAGCATGAATAGCGCGACAGGGTTCTATCCGGCCCACTGGCTGAGGATCGCTATGCTGCAACAGCGGCAACTGAGACCCCATGGCTGGCACAGCCCTCGGCAGTGCCCGCTTCCTTCGCAGAAGAAACGCGTGCGCTCATGATGGATGTGGCGGCACGGTGGGCATCCAGGCCCCGCACAAAAAGTCCTTTGCACAGTTAACTCAAGGCAATAGGGTTCGGAGAATGGCGATGGTTTGGGCTTAGTTTCGCTGCGTGTTTTGAGATGTCGGGTAGTTCTTGCACTTCGCATCGACAACCCAAGCGCGAAAGCTATACGCAGTAGATATGATAAGTATGATAAATACTCCATTCTGCGTTTGACTCTTGTTACCACTACCGACAATATCCTGACGACAGGCACATCGAAGGCAGTCACGTCGGCGAGAACCAACTTCCGACCACGTTGCTCGCAGCGCTCTGACAGCATTTAAAATTTGGTGAGCTATACATTTTGCCAACTATNATCGAAGGCAGTCACGTCGGCGAGAACCAACTTCCGACCACGTTGCTCGCAGCGCTCTGACAGCATTTAAAATTTGGTGAGCTATACATTTTGCCAACTATAGTAAGGGCGAGGGATATAATATAGGAGCCTATATAAATAATTACCCATACTATTTTGTGGGTTCCCTGTTCTAATTACAGGATAACGGGCCCCAAAACCCTATATAAAGTTTATACAGTGTTGGTGCAGCAGCGCCTTAGAACTTGAATCCGGCTGGCTTGATGTTAGGTGGGTGAAGTTTAGGGGCTGGGGTTCAGGGTTAGGGGCTTAGGGTTTAGGGTACAGGATGTGGCTTGTTAAGGACTTCTTGTGTAAGCAAATCCGAAGCCGAGCCGCAGTTCTCCGCCCTCGATGTACAATTCGAGACAGTTTCAGATTGAAGCCATTCCAAGGATAGCTGTTCATAGTTGTAGCTATTGTGACCTTGAGCGGCGATGGTTGAGGGTTCAGGCCGGCAGCGAAGTTCACAGCCTCTTGAAGCCCTGAAGCTGGCCCGAGCCGCTCTCAGGGCCGCGATGCAATGAACCGTAGCTGTCAAGTTCTGTTAAACTCATCATCCCTTTTCGTTGGACCCTGGTTTGGGTGGATGATGTCTGGTAGGGCCTGCTTCCACACACACCCCGTTCACCACACACCCATTGCATCAGGCTGGGCGTCCTCCGATCTACAGGGCTGCTTCTGAGCAAGAGCGCGACCCGTTCTGAGTTTTCGAATTCAATACTATTTTGGGGGGTTCCTTATTATAATTATACTATAATGGGCCCCCAAACCCTATTCTAATTATTGAGGCCCCTACATTATGGTTGCCACCGCCACGAAGTTGCGAAGTAAAGAGTGGCTGTCAAGAGGAGATGTTTCTGGCTCCCCAACTGCATTTTTTATCAGCTGGAGCATGCAGCTACTGATCTAGCCCTACCTAACCTAAGGCTGTTGCTAAGGACGTATTCTCATTGGCTTACATCGCGATCTCTGGACCTCTTATGAGCCCGCGCAGAGACAAGCCAGACAAGGCTCAGCTGGGCCCGGCGCTGACCCGAAGAACGAGTTAATGATCTATTCGACTCAAGGCTATGGCCAGTTATGTTCTGTCTTGGCTCACATTGTATCTGGGTTGGCAGCCTCGTATCAGCCGGCAAAAGACAAGCCGGACAAAGTTTTGCTGTGCCCGGCGCTGGCCCGACGAACAACTTGGTTCAATTGGTTTGTGCTATGCCGGCATCGTGAAACGTATGTGTTTGTTCGTGCTTGCCAGTGTTAAGGTTTAGGCGTTTGGGATGTCGTGCTTAAGGGTTCATTCGAGCTACGTTCTCTGTCTAAGCTCGTGAGACGAGGGCAAAGGCATGAGCCAAGATGCTTGCCAAGGCTGAAGAGCGGCTGTGACCCGAGTTGTGACCATGCCTTGAACTTGAACTTAGACTTGGCGACGAGTCTAAGTTACAAGTTCGAGACCATGCTCAGCAAAAGTCTAGCTGCTGTGGCCGTTGTTAATTCTCTCCCCTTAAAAATAAACGGCCCCCCCAACAGAAACTCTGAAAGTGTGTTTATTATTATTTTTTTATCTCTACGGTCTTAATTACTTATTCGGGTGAACAATAGTAGTAATCGGAATAGCAGTAACTAACCTTTTAAGGCCATAAACCCTAAACCCAGACCACTTGTAGGATTCAAGACAGACAGGCAGGCAGCCTTTTTGTCTATAAGTCTATAAGAGTGAGGATGGTTGCTTAGGCGCTTAGGGGGATTTAGGGTTGAAGTAGGATTCAATTAGAGGTTTAGGGTTTAGGGTCCTCTTTTGGAGGCCTGAAACCACCCCCCCCCCCTAATTCAGAATAGGTTTCAAAGGACAGGGATGATGTCGGGAGGATTCGCCCCAATGCGCTTTTCACAATTAGAGGGGCCTTACACAAAGGGGGGAAGTGATTAGTGTGAGTGAGAGTAATGCTGCTGTGATTGCCATTCTTATTGGTGTTGGTGCTGGCATTGGTGTTTCTAGTACTTTTTCTTGCATTGAGGCAGGATCAGCTGCCGCTGGTGATGGCGGTGGCGGCAGTGGCGGCTGTTGCTGGTGGTGTTGATGATACGTTCGTTGTGCTTCTGTTTGTTGTTGGTGTAATTGTTGGTGTTGGTTAAACTGTTGCTGTTGCGGCAGCTGCTTGTGTGGCTGTTGTTGGTGTTGCTGCTGTTGTTGTTGGTCTTGATGTTGTTGTTATTGTTCATGTCTTGTGATTGTTACTGTTATTGTTATTGTTATTTTTAAGTTATTATTGTTATTGCTGTTTTTTGTTACTGTTATTGTTTTCGTTACTAATTACTGTTATTATTGTTATGGTTATCGTGCTTGGTATTGTTCTTGTTATCGTTCTTATTATTGTTGTTCTTGTTAGTTTGATTGATCTTGTCGTTTTGTTGTTGCTGTTGTTGCGTTTATTGTTGTCGATGTCGTTGTTGTTGACGATGATGTTATTGTTGTTGCTGCTGCTGTTGTTGCTGTGGTTGCTTCGGCTACTGTTGCTATTACTGTTGTTGTTGGTGTTTTGGTACCGCGTTGGCAGTGGTTGGGATAATTGTGTGTCGATTGGGTTCTTGGTGTCCCTCTCTGTTATTCTCGCCGCTGCGTGCAATAAAGTGGCTCTTTTCTCGGGTATAACCATCTTGCAATTCCTATCGTTGCTACTGCTACTGTTTCTCTTCCAATCACGTCAATTGGCACTGGTTTGGGAGGTTGTCAACTTGTCAACATTAGGGACCCCTTTGGGTCCCCAAACCATAGTGTACGGCATTAAGAGTAGAACCCCTAAACGGACCATATCTTTGACAACTACACATAGCCGAAGTACCCCAGTTCTGACCCATCAGCGGGTAGCCCGAACCCCTTCTCAGGATGAAAGACAAGCGTGCCATGTAGCGTTGGACATGCAGGATTTGGAATCTACGCGCTAGGGTTTAGGGTCTACGGTGGCCGGGCTAATAGGGTTCAGAGTGGCAGTGATCATGTTGGAAGTATGACGAGCATCAGCATTGCTACAAGTCTCGTAGCACACTAAGCTCGTTACTATCACGGGTATTAGCATTGCGTTTTTTTGTTTGTGTGTGTGCGTGGGTTTGTGTTGTGAAGTTGGATCCCAACCTTAAACCCTACAAGCCCTACAAAATCCTACAAGTCCATAAGCCTGAAAATCCGAAAAGCCTCGGCAAGCCCTCCTGCCGTCATTGTCAGGCTGACGTTGTCAGGGCACTGGCTGCATCGATCCCAGCAGGCCCTTGCCTTCTTCTTGGGGGTCTTAATACGATTGTGGGGCTTTCTTATTATAATTATAGCATGATATACCCCAGAACCCTATTCTAATAATTAAGGCCCTTATAGTAGACTCTTAGAGGTGTCCGGTTTGGGTTCCAGGTGCGTGACAAGCCTAATTAGCCCAATTCGGGGAATGAGGTCTACGAGTAGTACTTCATTTGTTCGTCTTGGGGCCTCGGCAAGCCCGATAAAACCCCTGCTCCCCGTATTCATGGGATGCAAGTCGTCATAGAGTGAGAACATTCGAGCACCGGGGTTTGAACATCCTAGCGTTGCGAGCTTAGCCTCTGGGCTGTTAGACTTTACATGGAAGCCTCGGGCTGTTGGTTCGAGAGGTTCTGGCTTCGGGGTTTGGAGGGGTTGTCTCGTTTCATGAACTTTCGGGACGTGAACTCGACTTGTCGGTTTGAGATTCGCTAGTCTAAGCTTTACGATGTTGCGGGTGTAGGGGTTTTGGAATTGGTCTCCGAAAGCCCCTCGAGGATCCCGATACTTCTCCTGGCCGAGTTAAATGTATGTTTCTATCGAGTGCTGCAGCTGTTCAGGGATTGAAATTTTCAATTGTAGGAGTTCAGGGCTGTATGGCCCAGCGTACAGCACTACAACCTTCAAGATCTGAACTTAAGCATCTCAGGTTTTTAATCCGAGTGTAGGATTTCGGGCTTATACGCGGCCCAAGTCTAGCGCGAAACCGGATGCGGACAACCGCCGGCTGCCTCGGTTCGAAAACCAGACCCTGGACGTTTCCTAAACCTTTAACTGAAACGCTAAAACCCTGAAACCCTAAACCCCGAAGCCCATCCCTAAAACCCTAAACCGTGAACCCTGTCTTGGGTTTGCTTGGGAGGATCAGGCAAGCTCAAGAAGGAGCTCAACAACACAACCAAAATCGTAAACCCTAAACCTTCAATTAGAACTCTCAGCCCTCAGAAGCTTGTTTTTCTCTGGGATTCTGGCACAGCAAGCCTTCTACCCGAGGCCATCAGCCTCAGGAATGAGGTTTTTGGTTGGGGTTTTGCCTTTAGGCCTGGCAATCCAAGCAAGGACCAACGATTCAGGGACAGGGACATTGGAGCTTCTGAGTATCGGACCATGTTAGGGCTTTAGGTCTAAACCCTACACCCTAAAGCCTTTTAGGTTTATGCCTTTGGGATTTCAATTCCTTGGGTTGTTGCATGTCAGATGGCGGTTTCTGTGGGGCCACACGAATGGTCAAATGCATTTCGTCGACTTGCAGGGTGCGCAGTCCCTTGGCTTCATGGGATCGTGATGCCTGCCTCAGCCTATGCATCCTATCGCCCGCCCACCATTCAGCATCTCGTTCCGGCTGATCATGCTCCATGCATCGGTACTCAGGTGAAGGCTGTGTTTTTGCGTGGTATTGCGATTTCAAGGTCACTCATGACTCCTTTGTCCTCACGTTTCGTCAGCCCATTGGACGGTTAATTCTAGGGGCTGCGGCGGGGAGAAGCCTGGAGCAAGCCCACGCAGCCCCTCTCCACCGAACCCCGCGCTGATGCTGATGATGCGCCCTTTGTGGGCTTCCGAAACCCACTCGAAGATTGGCAAAACATCGCCTCGCGCCGCAGGGCCGGTTGCGGGCGCCCGAATGCTCATGATGCTCGCCGGCTGGCTTCCTGGGATCATCCACGGCGGCCCCGAAACCCGCCATAGCCCGGGAATGGTTGCGAAACACGTGCGCGCTCTGAGAAGCCTCCGGGCGAGGTCCCGCGCGGCCCAATGGAAAAACGAGGGTCCGATGAAGCAGGGTCAAGGCGAAAACACACAGGACGCAAGCGCTCGGGGACCGAGCGCTGCCCGATTTTGCCGGCCGTGAAGCCTCGCCAATCGCGCTGACCCCAATCCCAACAAGCCAAAATCCCCCAAACCCAAAACTACGAAGCCCAAAAGCCATTCCTACGATTACACTTACATAAGTAAACAATACCAATCACACGGATCAGAGCCCGTAAGGGCCAACAGAACCTCTTTGCAGTTTGGGTTTGCAGGTTCCTTTTTCGTATAAGGTCCTGTTTCCTAAAGCCCGACCATTGCTTGACGGTCTGTAAATGACATATAGAAAGCACAAAACCGTGTAACAGCCCGCATAATCTAGAAACTTTCATGCTTAGGAAAACACGAAAGCCCAAACCCCTAAACCCTAAACCCTAACCCCTATACCCTGAACCGTATAAACCCTAAAACCCTAAACCCTAAAACCCTACCGTAAGCCGCAGGGGCACAAAAAGCCCTAACCCAACCTTCCAACAGAACCGAAGCCGGAGCTCGAGAGCTTCCAACAGCGCTGGCAACAGTTCCAGGCCACGCTCCTGTGGCTCTCCTTTGGGGTTTCGGGGGTTTAGGGGTTTAGGATTTAGGGGTTTAGGGTTTAGGGGTGAAGGTGTGGGGTTTAGGGTTGAAGGGTTAGGGTGTGGGGTTTAGGGTTTAGGGGTGAAGGTGTGGGGTTTAGGGTTGAAGGGTTAGGGTGTGGGGTTTAGGGTTTGGGGGTTAGGGTTTAGGTAGTAAGGGTTGTTATAATGGTGATGACAAGGGTTATGACAGGGATCAGCAGGGCTACTGTAGGGCTGCTACCGGGGTTGTTATATGTAAGAGGTTCAAGGTTTAGGATTTACCCTCCTTCTTGCGCGGCCTATATGTCCTGGTTAGCGGAAGATTGTTTGTTGATCACTGGTCTACATTAAGATCAAGGGTCGGGGGAGTGGTGTTGAGGGTGACTAGACTCCAGACGGGTTTTGATGAGGGTTACTGCTGCTGCATGGGTTTTCAAACGGGTTTCTGTCAGGACTACTATAAGGGTCTGTGTTACCGGCTTGGGATCTAGGGTTTAGGGTGCAGGGTTTAGGGTTAGTTTGTGGAGTTTGGGTAAGTGAGTATTTGCCGTTTACAGTAGTGCTTCGGTTCACTAAAGGTTAGGAGCAGAGGGGTTTCGGGTTTGGGGCATAGGCTCAGGGATCGAAAGGTTTGGGGGTTTTCGGTCGTGCTTTTTTGCAAGCAAGAGCTGACCTCCAACCTCACTTCCATTACCCCAGCCCTTGCAGTTAAGGTGGATTTCCGGGATCTCTGGAGGAGTTTTATAATGGTGCTCAACCAGGCTTATATAACCTCCTTCCTAAGCATCTAGCATCACAGAACCCCCGAACAATCTTCAGCAAATGCCATAATCATCATCGGTTCAAGCAAAGCACCGACCCGATACAGACCTGTCCCGCCAGCCAGTGGCCATCACGGCAGTAGCGACAGCAGCCATGAGATCTACAACCGGACAGTCGGAAGAACTGCGACCATTGTCACATTATCTGTCTGGTTCTTAATAGGGAATGCGGGAATGGGCTATGGAGACTAGTATTGGGGAATATATAGGGACTACTATAGGCCGTGGCCTCAAACCCTACCTTAACCCGGAATAACCTACCTTTTTAAAGACTTCTATAAGGCAATAATAATAGGGAACCCTAAAAAGCTAGGTTATTCAGGGTTAAGGTACACCCTAAACCCTAAACCCTAAACCCAAACCCGACACCCTAAACCGCGGCCCCTCGATTGCAGGCCCACGTGGGAGGCTTGGTGGACACGCGGACACAGAAGAGCCGCGACGCAGGAGCTAAGATAATTTCCGATGCTATTTCGGGGATTCCTTATTATAACTATAGTAGAACGGGCCCCAAAGCCCTATTCTAATTGTTAAGGCCCCTAAATTACAGAATTTTGTTTGGGGTCTGTGCGATGTGGGATTTGAGGAGCCCGAGAAACTTGCATCTTTGTGGCAAGCCCTATCTTCTGGTCGTCTGTATGAGGCGCGACGACACCTGCGCCCTACAACCCTGAATTCAAAACCCCCAAGTCCAAACTGCTTGTTGCCGTGGGCTCTTGTTATCAAATGTAAAAACCCCAAAGTTTGTAGGTTCTTGTCATAAAAGCCTAAGTATAGAATTCAGAGGGGCCCTACAAAAAATGATCTTGGAACCGTTTCAATCGGCAGGAGCTGCATCCACTGCCAGGGCTCTAAAGGCTCGGAGAAGCTTTCGGTTTAGTGTTTGGGGTGTAGGGCTTAGGGTTTAGGGCTTATGGGTTTAGGGTGTAAGGGTTTCGGGTTTAAGGTTTAGAGGTTATGGGTTAGGGTTTCGGGTTCAAGGCACCAGGGCTTCAGGGTGTCGGGTTTAAGGTTAAGGAATTAGCGTTTAGGGTTTAAGGGTTCTAGGGTTTAAGGGCTTTGGGTTTAAGGTTTAGTTCAGGGCTTAGGGTCTATAGTGTTTGAGGTAGTTTAAGGGATTGTATAAGGTAGAAGTATGGGCCCCTATGGACCCTTAGAACGTTTTGAGGGAGTTCTAGGGACCCTCAAGAGTCTATACGGGGTATATAGTAGGTATATACGGATCCCAGGGTTAAGGGCCCATGCTAGGGGCCCATGGTTTCAGCCGCAGGGTTTAAGGTTTATGTGTTTAGGGTCTACAGGGTTTAAGGGTTTAGTGTTCAGGGTCTACAGGGTTTAAGGCAGTTTAAGGCAGTTTAAGGGTTTAAGGCTTAAGGGTTGGTTTAGGGTTGAAGATTGCGGGTCTCTCTGCTGTCGGAAAAGCACGAACTTAAAGGCCTTGGGGGTTCCAGATTAGGGTTTAGGGGTTTAGGGTTCAGGGTTTTGCGGGTTTAGGGTTTAGGGTTTAGGGTTCAGGGTTTAGGGTTTCGGGTTTAGGGTTTGGGGGGGGGGGTTAGGGTTGATGAGGGTGCATGGCTACTTTTATGGTTGTTAATACATGGGAGTTTCCGAAAAGTAGGGGTACCTTATTTTGGGATCCGTATATTAAGGATCCTACTTTTTAGGGTGCTATATTGGGGTCCCCCAATTTTCGGAAACTCCCACATATAACGGGTTTATGCCGAAAGGTTTTATAAGAGGTTTTGACGTTTCGGGGTTGGTTTTCAGGCTCTAGAAGCGTAAGCCTTTGCAATTAGGGGTTCCTGGGTGTTGTTCATCAAGTGCACGTGTTGTATAGGGTCAAGTTGGGCGTTTGTTTGGGCCCTGCGTTTTATTTCCAAACCAAGCCCTTAAAATCCTAACCTGCCACTATGAAACATTGTCTCGCAGCTGCTGCATGCTGTCAGTAGTCGCAGAAGCATGCCTGATTACAACAGCGGTCTCCGCAAGCCCCTGCACTCACGAGGCAGAAGTCGTAGAAGCTTCCGCTGCGGAGGACGGATAAAAATTTCCGGTGTCTGGAGGTTTCAGCGTTGAGTGCCTCTTGTGTTTAGGGTTAATGTTTAACTTGAAAACCCCCAAACTCCGAGGTTGCGATCTAGTGTCTTCCGGCATACCCGAGTATAGATTAAAGCCAATCCTCCAGGCCCAAAGCCAGCATCATCAGCATCAGCCGCTGCTTTCCGACCAGGGCTAGTGCCAGCCTCTTCCAACACCAGTGGCTGCGACTGCCAAAAGCGCAAACCCGGCATCATCAGCATCAGCCGCCGCCCTCTTCCATCACCACGCGAGTGCCAGCATCAGCCGCCCTCTTCCGACAGAAGTAGCTGCGAGTGCTAAAACCAAAGCCGGCATCATCAGCATCGGCCGCACCTTTCCAACACCAGTGGCTGTGACTTCCAAATGCCAAAACCAGCATCATCAGCCCCCTTCTGACACCAGCGGCTGAATGCCAAGGCCCTAAGCCAGCATCGTCAGCATCAGCCGCCCCCTTCCCGGTAGTGACTGCGAGTGTCAAGATCATCAGCATCAGCCGTCCCCCTTCCAACACCAGTGGCTGCGAGTGCCAAAGCCCAGACGCGGCATCATCCGCCCATCGCCCAAAGCAAGCATCGTCAGCATCAGGCGCCTCCTCCCATCAGTGCATCATCAGCATCAGCCGTTCCCTTCCGACACCAGTGGCTCCGAGTGCCAAGGCCAAAAGCCAGCATCATCAGCATCAGCGGTCCCTTTCTGGCAACCACAACAGTGACAACGTCTCCATCCCTATGCTGCAAGACGTCGTGATTACTTCTGCTTTAAAGGATATTGATTATCCTGTCCTGCAAATAAAGCCAAGTGAAGTCGCTTAGTCCAAGTGCGGTAGTCGCCGAATGCCAGCATCAGCAGCATCAGCCGCCCCCTTCCAACACCGATGTCTGGGAGTGCTAAGGCCCACAGCCAGCACATCATCAGTGACGGCGTGGTATGTAAATCCGGTATACCGTATAGGCTTTGGATGTTCCCTGGCTGCCACAGATTGCCACCCACATATTGAACTGTTTGGTTGTGAAGACCTGAACTTGACAACGTTCCCGAACTCCGCCCAGCCCCTGATCAATAAGCGAAACTGCGGATTCCTTGTAGGAGCCGGTATAAGCAGTCTGTATTAAAGAAGCATGAACCCATAAGCTCTAAATCCCACGCCATTGTCGACCTTGGGAGGAGCCCCCACCCGAGGAGGAAGAGCCCACACCAGAGGAGCTACTGCAGGCGTAGAGCTCAGAGGGTCATTTTGCGGAATCGTCACGGAGATGAGGAGGTAGGGCTTTAGGGCCTAGCGTGGAACCCATAGGTACGCATTCAGGCCAGCTTCCATACATATATAATTATATATATATATGTTTATTTATTTATCTATTTATATATATATATATATATACAGATTGTAAATCCGTCGAAGTGCGATGCCCCACAGCAAAGCATCAGCCCAAGAGGTGAATCTCCCAGTGCCACGGCTTGCGTTTTCGGATTAGCTTCCACATGCCGACGGAAGTTCCGCAGATCAACCAAGGCGCCATCCCCTAGGGCACGGCTGACAAAGCTGGTGACGGTATGCAAGGCGAGCTTCCTTTCGGGATGCTTTTATCGCTTGCTCAGGGCTTGGGATACTATGTTGCTTTCTCTCCAGCCCTGACAGCCGACAAACGCGAAGCCCTAAACTGAAATGCAACACCTTGAACTGCCTTGAACCTGTGTCCTATGTATCGCTATACAGGTGTGTGTGTGTGTGTGCGTGCATGTGTGTTTGCGCGCTCGATCTCTCTCTCTCTCTCTCGCTCTCTCTCTCTCTCTCTGTCTGTCTCTGTCCCTCTTTCTCTCTCAGTATATACATATATGTGTATGTATTTAGATATATACAGATACATACATATATACATATATACATCTATACATCTATGCACATGTATATATACATATACATATATCATTGTAAGGATGTATGTATGTCTGGATGGATGTATGGATATGTTCGAGAGAAAGATACATGTGTGCATGCATATAAACATGTACATAAAAATAGTTTGTTGTGCACTTATTCATGTGTTTGTTTATGTTCTTCCTTATAAGTAGGAGCCTCTGCTTCTGCCACTGCAAAGCTACAGTGACCATGACCGACTTCGTTGTCATGTCCCTGATATCCAGAGCGTTTTGTACAGTTGCGCGCTGACGATTTCGGATTACTAGAAAGGTTTCTATATACGAGGGTTTCTGGGTCAAGGGATTAGGGTTGAGGGTTCCTCTTTCAGGGTGAAGAGGGTCTCTAGAATGTGTAGGGCTCATGCGAGCGAAGGTTACATCGGGATTTGGGTCTGGGGTTTCGGCTTATAGCAGGACCTCCCTGAATTGAAAGGGGCCAGAAGGTAGAATCGCAACACATCCTAGACCCTAAACCTTGAACCCTAAGCCCAATAAACCTTAAACCCACACCCCTAAACCTTCGGAGGAAGTTGCCGGGCCCGGCGACATCGTCGCAGCAGTTGCCTGCCTGGCATCTGGGCCGCAAAGTCTGAGCCGGGTGCAGTCTGTGGAATTTCGGTGGTTCATGCGACGCTGCTACTGGGCGTGCTTTAAGGGTATACGAGAACTAGGCTTGGAATCTTGGTTGGGGGACCGCCGAAGTTGATGAATGCTGCAGTGAAGCAGAATGAGAAAGCACGTGGGGCACGAGTCCGGCACTTGCTGTGCGCTGCATGCCAATTTCGGCCCTACGTGCAGTTAAGCCAATGTCCATGTTCATGCAAGCAGCGAAGCTCTGGGCGGCCTTGGCGCTGCTGAGCGGCCCTGGCACGGGCGCCTCTGGAACATACTGTGCTATCGGGCGGCTTTGCACAAGACGTACCGCTGCAAGGACAAGGTGCATGCCAAGCTCCTGGCGGTTCTCAAGACCGGCAAGCCGAGTGCCGAGCTTCTCCGACGACCCCGCAGCAACCAAATGAGAGCCGAGCTTCGCAGCAACCAAATGAGAGCCGAGCTTCTCAGCGCAAAAGACTAAATATGCCGTGAACTCCAACCCTAAATTAAGCCCAAACCCTAAACTCAAAAACCCGGTAGCAAACAAAGACTCCGAGACCCTGTAAACGACAACAAGCTCCTACAACCTGAAACCCGCCGCCGCAGATCGGTAGGTGAGGGACCGCAGCTACGGGGAAGACTTCAACAATCCCGACGAGACAGGGTTCCTACTAAAGGGGCCTTAATAATTACCTATACTATTTGGGGGGTTACTTATTATATCTATAGTATAGTGGGCCCCAAAACCCTCTTCTAATTATTAAGGCCCAGGCCCCTATATTAATTTGGGCCGTAAAAGCACGAGAAGCCGGTTTTGGAGAGGCTGAGGTACTAGAATAGCCGTGGGAAAAATATGGTTCAAGGATTGGGGCGGGGGTCGTTCTACCATACATTCGCGGCCTCTATCGGCAGTTGATATTTCTCACGTTGTGAGACCCCTTATTACGTTTCCCCGAAGCCGTCGCGACTTCAGGCCAGCCAGACGCACAAGTGGACGGCCTTGGCGGGTGATGGTTGCGAGCTTTTGGCATCTGGACGGCAAGGGTTTAGGGTCTGGGGTTTAGGATTTTGGCCTTAAATCCTGAACCTCCAAAACCCTAAACCCTAAACGTGTGGGGTCTGGAGGTTTAGGGTTTAGTGGCATCGTTTGCCTCAAAATCTTCCAAGCCGCCCAAGCCTGAATTTAATTTGAACCGTTTGCTCTTGGATGTGGGGTCGCGTGGAAAGTTGCGGATCGCTGTTTTGTGCTTGATTCTGACGGTTTGACATGTTCAGCGCTTGCGGCTTCGGGTTTAAAGTTATGGGTGTCGGGTTTAGAATTTCTGGTTTCAAGTTCTGGGGTGTTGGATTTGTCTTATTGTGTCTTATGTTGAAGAGGCCTCGTCGCCTTTGCTGGACTTGTGCAGTTTTCGAAGCTACACAGCTGACAAGCTGTCGATATAGACCTGCAGGCAGTGTGAGGCCCCTAAAGGATCACAACGAAAGCCCTCCCTCCCCAAGAAATAGTACCCCTGCCATTACAAGCCTACGCCCTAAACCGTTACCACAGGTGAACATACGATTCTTTGCTGGCTGGACAGTGAGATCAGATCCTTGTAAGGGCTTTCGTCAGGCTTCTGTGTAGGTGGTGTCACGGTGATGTCGGTTATTACGTTGGGGGAGTTTGATTACCACGTGCTTGGACCTTGAGGGCTGCTGCCCAAACTCAGGCTGCCGACAGCCCCCTTGAACTCTCTTTCTCCAAGTCGGCCTGCTCCGGCTCCCCATTGGCCTGCTCCGGCTCCCCGCTGGCAGCGGCCTTTCAGTGTTTACCGGAACCCCAAATCACCTACCTTTTTCAGGATATTATACTGCGTAAGTGTATATATATATATATGCACATAGAAATTATAGCAACAGCCCTCAAAAATGCAGGTTGGTTAGGTTAGGGGCCAGGCAGGGTGCAGGATTCAACGGCCCGCAGTGAGCCCCAAGAGCCAGACCTAGAGCCCCAAGCCCTTCGTCCTGAAACGGAAACCCAAAAGAATTAGGGTTTAGGGGTTTAGGGGTTTAGGGTTTAGGGGTTTAGGGGTTTAGAGGTTTAGGGGTTCAGGGGTTTAGGGGTTCAGGGGCTTAGGCGTTTAGGGTTTCAGCGGTTTAGGGGTTTATGAAGCGGTCGTCAGACGATCCAAACGAGACTGCTGCAGATACAACACAGGGACGAACTAATTGTGAATGGAGTTACGTAGATCCCCAATACCGAGCCTTTAAACTTCTTGGGTTCTTATGGTTTAGTAGGAATCGGAAAGTTTAACCGTTTATTTCTGTGGAGTATTGGGGTAGTAAGGGTAAGGGTTTAGGGTAGAACACAGCCCGCACCCCTAAATCCGAAAGCCCTGGCAGAAACCCAAACCCTGCGCCCTGTTTTGGC
>BGNK01003364.1:0-13574 GCA_003297005.1 Symbiodinium sp. clade A Y106 | reverse complement strand
AGACTACATACATGGGTGCTGGATGATCACACTTCATGCGAAGATGATTGAGTTTTGCTTGTGCGTTTTGTTGTGGGTCTGTTTGTGGTCACTGTTACTGGGCCGGGGCCACACCAAAGATATACTATATCAGCATACTGAATACGGCAATATACAGTGACAACAATTTGCTGCAGTATACGATAGTAATATACTAGCGGCATCAGAGCAACCTGCCACAGGCCACCTGCGTGCTTTGGACGAGGACAAGTTTCTCGGCCTAGCAACTCGGGACAGGGGCTCGCGAACTTGCACGTGCATCTTGTATTATAGTTCGTTATAGACTAGTGTTGTAGTATAGTACAGTATAGAGGGGTAGAGTGAGCAGAGCGGGGGGGAGTAGAACAGATGCTGGCATAATAGCATAGCACGGCATAGCATAGAATAGTTTGGTATGGCAAACCATAGCATGGGAGAGTATAGTAGAGTATAATTATTGTAACCAGTATAGTATATTACTGTACAATATACAGTGCGGTACAGCAAGTAAAGTACATTATAGTAGAATCTGGTATAGTACAGTATAGTATAGTAACGTATGGCATGGCATGTATTCATGGAGCCTTTGTTTTATTCAAGGGCCTTCAAGATCGTTTGCCAGGTGTCAATATCTCCCTTGGTTAGTCCCCCCCTTGATGAACCCCATTATGACTGCTGGACAATCTAATTGAGACTTTTTGGAGTCTTTGTGCTTGGGATTTAAGTCTCGGGTCCGTAGGGGGTGCCTTCGGGTTATTCAGGACATTTCGAGTTGAAGGTTCGTTGAGTGTCTCAGGTTTGGGAGGCAAACTGGGCGCTGGAATGTCCGCTGCTGCATTTGGTCTCCTCCAGGGGATGTCGCAGTTATAGGCTTAAAATTTTAGGGTTTGAGGTTCGCGTTGTAAGGTTTGGGCTGCAGGCATTTGTGCCGTTTCGGGTGGTTGGTGACAGGGCTGAAATGTGGTCTCGGACCCCCCCGAGACGTAGTATAGCCAATGGCAAGTCTATCCACCAGTCCTAAACCTTAAGCACGCCCCTTAAACCCTAAACCCATAAGAACTGTAAACATCCCTCTGGAATGGCCCTACGCCCAAACCTCACAAAACCCCTCGCAAGAACCTTCATCCCCTCGTGCGAGGTTTTATCGCTTCTGACCAAACGTTAAAGCGAGCAAACTTAGGCTCCACCACCTAGCCGTGGCCAGCAGATCCGTGCTTTACAGGTGCTTTGCCTACACATCTGGGTGGTTTAATTAAGGTGTGAGGCTGTTTGGACTTGAAGGGTTTGTGATTTTGGGTTTCGGGTTGGGTGCTTTTCGATTTGGAGTTTCTGCATGCAGGATGCCTGTTGTTGCCCAGGGTGTGCTTGAGAATGATGTGATTCCGAAAGCCAACCCTTTCTCCGAGAAGGGCACGCCTCCCCCCAAGCCGACATTCCGAGTCTTTTTAGGGTTTAGGTTTGAAGGGCTTACCTCGAGTCTCCATTGTAGTTCCTTTTTTGGTTCACCAGTTTTATGGTTAGGATCCTATAATATAGCTTTTGGTTAACCAAAAAAGAACTACAATGGAGACTATAGGTAGGGTTCCATGTCCTTAACCTTTACGCCTTCTGGGACCTTCTTGCTGGAGGTAGAGCGGGGGACGCCTTGTTCCTTACCCCTGCGGCTAGACCATGTACCTCGGACTTGGCTTGAAGCAAAAATCCTTATGCCCTGGGTCCTGAATCAACTATAGGAGCCTGAACACTTAATCGCATACAAGCTGCCCGCAAACCCCAATTCATCTTGCTTTCAGGCCAATTAATATAAATAATAACCCTAAACCTCAACCCCTAGCCCCTAAACACCAACCCTTCTAGACTCGAATACCCTAAAGCCTCAACTCCATGTTAGCGAGAGTCATTGCCCACCGATGCCTCGCCGAGTTTGCTGACCCTCCTCACGGTTTCCGCAGATCTGCCGGGTGTAACATAGATGTCTATAGCATCCGTTTCTTGACCATGCACATAATAAAAAAGGATCATTTACCCACGGTGCTGGTAACCTGTCACTTCGCGAGCATTATCCGGGCCAAACCGTGCCAAGACATATTTACGCTTCGCTTCGAACCTTGAAGATGAACCCTAGCTCCAAACCTTGTCCTAGACGGTCCATATGTTCCTAAACAATGGAGATTGAGGGCCCAAATACTACACCTTGAATGGTTTTGGGTAGCTAAAACTCTTTTTTTTGGATACTTGGGCTTTTTGGGTATTCTATAGCCCCTGTGCTGCCTAATAATACTCTAGCATGCCCGTCCCCCAGGCGTGGCGAGGTGCTTTGCTGGGAGGGCGACATCCGAACGCCGCAGAGCCACCTGGAGGCTCAGAGTTTGGGCTTTGTGTTACCGTCGATGGATTCTTCGAGCATGGTGCAGGTACTGATGACCGGAGAGGCCTGGAGTCGGGCGTGCGTGTCAGTTGCCAATAAATCCACTGAGAATTGCTGTGTCCCTTTACGAACAAAGCTCTCGAGACCCTGGGCCCTAGACAAGTTACTGACAGGAGTTCTAGTTGTAGTAACTATAGAATTCCAAAGAACCCTAATTATTAAGTCAGACTAGGGACTGGGGTGTTGGGGATCTATACAGTGACAATGCGAATAAAACCTAAAGAACTGTATTTACAATTGAATTATTCAGGCTCCGGAGTCGCACCAGAGTTTCATGATGTCAACTTGGCGAGTTTAGGGTGTAGGCCCTGGGGTTCAGGGTTGTTACTAAAACCCTAAACCGTGAACTGCCAAGAGCGCCGCTGACCATTTACATGGGCGCTCGAGGCTCCGACTGAGGCCCCCGGCCGAGCGTCTCGACAGAACGGTGAGGGAGGGTGGGAGAATAAAGCCTCCGGGTATACGAGGACTGCAGTGACGACCGCTATTGACGAAAGGGGGTGCTTGTGTTTTTACGGGGTCTGTAAGCGCACCCCCAGGAGGGTCTGGGGCCAAAGGCTGGCAGATTCCAGGGTTTAATCGCACGCGCTTCCAAAGCCAACGACTCGGGGCCTGCTGGGCCGGTCCTGACGGGACCCCGTTTCCGAACCCAACAAGAATGCCTGCCTTTGCCAACGGCCAGCTTTAGAGGGCGACTTTCCCTGCCAGGATAGGTGCTTACATGTGTTTACACTTGTAGGGTGCGGCGGGTTGTTTGTTGGAACCCCTCGCTTCTCGTCGAGCGGCGGGCACGGACCCACAACCCGACACCAATCCATCACGGCTGTGGTTTGCTGTGAAACGTGGCCGAATATGTGTCGAACTGCGAAGGGAAGTAGATAGAAACAAGTCCCCTTGAGGAGGGGCTTGAGGGATAAACCTTAAACCCTAATTGAAAATAGTTCCGGTGGTGTTCAGCGGCACTGCAAAGTGGGTGCGCCCCCCTTCCTAAAGAAGCGCACCCACCGTGCGCATACTACACCCTAGGCCCTAAACCCCAAACCCTAAACTTGAGGGTTCAGGGTTTGGGCCGCTCCAATAGAGCCTTGCGCTAAACTTCGGGCGGGCCGGCTTGCAGCAGGCTCCCGCATCTCCAGGCAGTATTGGTGAGCTCTTGTCGGGCTTAGGGTTTAAAGGGCGGCGAAGTTCATGGGCGTGTCGCCTTTAATGCTCAACATGGCTGCCCCAGCTGGCGATGAACGATGAAACCTTAGGTTATTTAATTTACACCCCCAAACCCTAAACTCCTAAACCCCGGAGCTCCTAAGCCCAAACACCTAAACTGCTAATCCCTGAGCCCCTAAACTTCTAAACATCTAAGCCCTAAACAACTAATCCCCTAAATCCTCAACCCCCCTGGAGTTCTTCGGAGTTCTTCGGAAACGTAGTACGTTAAGTCTTGGTCCGAAGCTCATGGAGGTTTTGTGGGTTTTGGGGGATTCCCATCATGTTTGGGATTCCTGTAATAAGGGTTCCTGTAAACGCTATCAATTATAAGGGTTGCTAAAGGGTTGCTTGTATGGGTTACTTCAAGGGTTATTAGCAGGGTTACTGTAAGAGGTAGTATATGGGTCTCTGGGTTCAGGGATTGGGGCAAAGAGTCC
The DNA here is from genome assembly GCA_003297005.1 of Symbiodinium sp. clade A Y106. NCBI lineage: Eukaryota > Dinophyceae > Suessiales > Symbiodiniaceae > Symbiodinium > Symbiodinium sp. clade A. Next base: position 9,485 of record BGNK01003364.1, on the reverse strand, counting down.
AGTCTCCGGGGGTACGGAGCTCATGTGGGAGCCATAGCAATGAACCTTGCGGCAGTATGGCGGGGATAACTCCACAACCTTATTCAGGCTGCGTTCAGGGAAAATCTGAAACCGATCCCTTTTCGAGGGTATTTACATTAATTTTTCGGTGGTATTTATGGATTTATGATGTCTGGGACCGGGGATGGCTACAGCTGACGAAGTCTAGGCTGCCACACCGTAGGACAAAGGCATGTTGAACCGGATGCTGCAAGGGTCTGTGGACGAAGTACACAGAGGAAATTTCCTCAAGATACCTTGTGACGTTGAGTTAGCTGATGTCATGCGTTGATTTGACGCAAACTCGTTGTCTCGGCGGGTCACCCAACCCCAGCCCGGTCCATTGAGCAAGTCATATCTAGAATTTTGGTCAAGGTTTGGAGTACTTCTGTGTTCATACATCTGCATGCATACATACATGTCTATCTGTCTGTATGTATTTATGTTGCATGTACGTGTGTATGCATGCATGTATGTGTATATACATGAACATGTCACGTATACATTAAACATGCATAGATACAAAAGCATAAAGGCACAGATTAAATTAGAGTGCAATTGTTTAAGGAGTGTTTTGTCCTTGAGACGATTTGAAACAGGCCTTCTACGGTTGTTCCAAGTGGGTGCAAGTGAGGTTCGGGCTCGGCGCGTGTGCCCTGGGTTCTCGTTGGAACCGACAACGAGTTAGTGTCGAGTCTAAAAATCCTTGCTCCGTGCGTGCAAGTTGATTTGAACACATATGTTTCAAGACAAGACTTCTGTGGCATCCATTCCCGCAAGTCTGTTTACGATGGGTGAAACGGAAACGAACCCGTAATAAACGGAAACGCATTCGTGCTGGGCTTATCAAGTCCAACAGAAACTTTTTGGTTTGAACTGTGTGTGGCCGATGGTTCAGGGTTTCGGGCTGTCCCTGCTTCCAGAGGCCCGCCGACTACGTGCGACTGCGGAGAGTGCGAATACCGCACCATCCAAGGACAGGTTTTGGTGGGATCGTTTAGGTACGCAGGTGTTTTTTTATATATTTTTTAGATTGCAGTGTCTCAAGCTCTGCAAGCATCGTTGCTTCTTTGCATTAGTCATACGTCCTGGAGCTAGGCGTTGGTTTGGATTGTTTGGGCGTCGCAGCGCGAAAAACACATGCTTTGGTATGATTCTTGTTACTTAGAACTCTATGCATCCAGGGTCCGGTCCCTGAGCTCTAAGTTTTGCGGCCCGGCTCGAAGTTAGAACACCCCAGGACTGAAACTTTTTCTGAACCGGACGCTGCAAACTAATTAACATACGGGCAAGAATAAGTAAAATTTGTGTTCCTTAAAGCTTCCCAATATCACGACAGTTTAGTATGCCACCGCAGCTAATTGTAACGATAAATGCGACAGGCCACTGTGCTAAACTCACACCCTTTCTCGCAACAAAAATGTGGTGTCTAGAAATTGTGAAGAGGACGTGTGACATTTTCAGGGCTGACTTTAATGATGCTTCAAGCAAAGTGTGCGACTATGGAGTTGCGATATTTGGTTGTAGGATTTTAACACCGGGCCTACGACTTATGCATCTAGACGTCCGGGCTCAGGGCCTCCCCACGCTTGTGTTGTTGGTTCCGACAAGAAAGCCCAAGTGTCTAGGGCCTCGTGGATATGAACCTCGTGATGATTTCAGTTATCTTTTGACCGTTTGGGTTGTGTCATTTCTTATTCTGGGGCATAGGGATCATGGACTAGGGCCGAGAGATCAAGATACATGTTGGTACCGGGTTGGGCTGAGGTTTTGACAGCCGAAGAGACCTGTGTTCCATGACAGAAGACACAAAAACGCCTAATCCAAGCAAGTGCTCCTTGCGAAACCCTATTCCAAATTTCTGGTTATATTCTATAATAGAACCCAAAGCCATTCTAATTTTGAAGAAACCCGTGCATTACAAATGGAACTCCTTGCAGGACGCTCCCAAGTTGACGCGCACTCGCTCCACCAGGCCTGCCGTGGCCAAATCTCGTATGACTGTTCGCTACAGGTCGAAAGTACCTCGTTATTGGGGTTGTGTAAGGGGACATAGGACGTTTGCAGTCATTTTTGAGTATCCAAAATGTTGAAACAAAATTGTGCTTGGTGTAAGAAAAGTAGTAGTGACTCAGTAGTAGTGTAGGGAAGTACTTGCAGAGTGCACGATGCCTATTTGGTTATAATCCAGTATGCCCCAAAACCCTTTAATGATTATGAAGGCCCCCACTGGATTCCCTAATCCCTCAGACCGACGCGTTGGGAGGTCCCTCGCATCGATGCAGAGCCCGGTGCCCAGAATTTTAGAGGAAGCTGTGAGGGTTTAGGGAGGTACTATGGCAGCTACAACGAGATGTTAGCCGGGACTTTTGGGGTGAGGGCTGACGGTTTAGGCTGTCAGAGTAACGGATCGTATCTTGCAAGCTCCGCGAGGACAGGCTGGTGCCCTTGACGAAGTTGCGAGCGTGGTCGTCAACTACGGTAGAGGGTGCTTTCGGCAAAGGGCATATTTGTTAAGTGGACGAGCATTCTGATTTCATAGTCTTGCAGTATGTTCATATCGCAGGACTTGCAGAATCATATATCTGTCTGCTCAAGAGACCTTCATTATACTCTTTGACTGCAGGCTCTTCATGATTCGCTTTGTTTACAAGCATAGGTGCAGGATTCTATCACCAGGTACTCAGACCCGAGACTAGCTGGAAATGACACACTAAACAATCCCCAACTACCACTGAAATCTCTTAAACCGAACGCCTCTCAACAAAAAGCTCCACCCGACAGCCTTTAATTGCCGAAACCCCACAGTGCGGATCCCTGAATTCTCAGGCCCCCGAACGCCAAAGTTTCGCAGAAGACAGACCCAAGAACAGTACATGGGAATTTCCGAAAATAGGGGACCCTAATATCGTACCCTAAATAGTAGGATCCTTATTAAACGGACCCCAAAATAAGGTACCCCTAATTTCGGAAACCCCCATATTTAGTATGCAGTATAGACTTCTGGGCTCCCAATATCTGCCAAGAACCTGCGTTTCACCTTGAACCCTAACCCGTCAACCCTAATATACGACTGCACTTTGAGAAAAACAACCCCTACTATTGAACCCTAAACCCTGCTGTAGTACCCGATAACCTCAAGCCTGCTATTGAAACTTAAACCGTACGATACTACTATACAGATACAACTTCTGGGGTCGTTTTTGAGAGAGACGCCCTGGCCTGGCTAAGATGCTGGCAGCCTGATCCCTGGACAGGCCGCAGCTTCTTTCATTGAAATGCTCGGTTTAGGGATTAGGGTTTAGGGATCAGGGTTTAGGGATTAGGATTTAGGGATTAGGGTTTAGGGATTAGGCTTTAGGGATTTGGGTTTAGGGATTAGGGTTCAAGGTTTAGGGTTGCTAACGGTATTGTTTCACTTTTTAGTCAGGGTCTAGTGTGGAAATCCAGACCCCAGGAGTCGTGCATAGTAAGTAGAGATCGCCTGGGCTCTCCTGAAAGCGCACTGGCTGGTGGTTGAGGTGTTTCGGGCGGTCTCCATGCAGTTTTAAGTAGTCCGGGGCAGTTGTTACGCAGATTGGGAAGCTAGGCTTCAGGATTTTCAGGCTGGCTGGCTTCAAACTTTAAGGGTCAGGGCTTCATGCGGTTTCGAAGCCGGGGTGAATTTAAAGGGTCTCATCCTACCTAAACCCTTGATTTAGGGTTCAGGGTATTGAGTTTTGGGGGGTTAGGCTTCCCCTAAACCCGAAACCCCCAACCCCAAAGCAGACTTCGGCATGAACCCTCAGCCCTAAACAGACTTAGGCATGAATTTTCGCGGAGACTTGGAAAGCTGCCGACTGTCTTCTTCGTAGGCTTTCCCCCCAAGAACTTTTTGTAAGGAAAGCATCGATTTCGTATTGGGACTATTATCTATAATAGTATTTTATCATGAATAAAGAATACTAATCGGGAGCCCGAACCAAGATAGGTTTCAGAGGGTTCGGGTTGGGTGTAGGGCTGAGGGTTTAGGGACCCCAACCCGCTGCAAACGATACACTCCTGTGCAAAGCAGCAAGTTAGAGAATCTGCGAGCCTGTCACCCCGATTATAGATGTTTTGTCGGGTTGGCAAGATCTGCTTCCTCCCAAAGAAATCTCGTCCGTCGAAGCCCCAATACCTCAGGCCCATCTCCTGGACACCATGTCTGCGCAAGCTTTTTTTGAAGATTTATCGTGTCACGTCTTCAGGACCGTTACGATGCACGACACTAGGCATGCCGTAAAGGGTGTCAGAGCGTGGAGGCTGTTGCACGTGCCCAGGGCTGCATGCAGATACTCAAAGAGTTGACTGGCCATGGTGCTCATGTCATGAAGCTGGATATTTCTCAAGCTGTTGATACACTCAGTCATAAGGCAATCTGGCGCTGTCTTATGGACACCGCACCTTCTCAGGAAGCTCTGCGGCTGTGGCAACTGTCCCAGGATACTTACGTTGCCTTGCAAATAGGAGCCGACTCTTGGATGCAACCCTTGCATGGAGCGCGGCGTGCTCCAGGGCACCGCCTTTTCGGCGGACTTGTTCTCCAGAGTCATGGACTACTTTATCGCAGGCATCCTTCTGTTTCCTACAGGAAAGGGCAGCCTGCGTTTGAACGTTTTGCCCTTCTGCACATCCTGCTGTACGCAGACGTCTTGGGAGTCGCCGAAAATAGGGGATCCTAATACATATGGTCCCCTAAATAGTAGGATCCTTATTATAAGGCCCCCAAAATAAGATAGCCCTAATTTTCGGAAACTCCCACTTGCTGGTTTTAGGTGCAAGACCGCAGGAGCTCCAGAATAAGTTGCATGAGTTGCAACGTGCTCAGGCAGGTATCTGTCCCTTCAAAGGCTGCGAGCCTCTCCAATGCCAGCAGTAGCTCCTCTGCCTGGGCGTCCCCCTGGCGCACAAAACCACTCCCCTAATGTTCACTGCCTACCGCATACCAAGAAAGGCCCCTCTCCCCCCCNCTCCCTCGGACCCCGCCCGTCCCCCACACCCCGCCACCCAAGCTCCCCCCCGCGCCCCAGACAGAGAAAAGCCCCTCCCCCCCCCCCCCGCCCCCCAAGGATGTAAGCCCCATCCTCCGTAATAAGAGTCCGGATCCAGCATCAGAGCCATTGACCCCCACGTGCCTTAAAATCCTTTTCAGTTCCTTTGAGCTTTGATCTATATGGGTAGTTGTCAAAATTAAGGTCCCTTTTTGGGTACCCTAGATAATGAGTGCCGTATTATAATAAGGACCCAAAAAGGGACCATAATTTTGACAACCACCCACATGAACAAGATTCTGGTTGCATTTTGTCCGCTGCGGCCGCTAGGATTCTGCAAATACTCGGGGGTTACTGTTTAGAGTTTAGGGGTTCTGGGAATTGGATTTGGCAATTACGCGACATTAGGACAGATGGGCGCCTGCCAAGGTCTCTGCCCCTCGACAGGTTAGTCCCTTATCAGCTGCTGTAAGCCTCCTTTGGGCCCCGAAGTAAAAGCAAGAAAAGATCCCTGAGAACCGGATAATTACTGGTTGAGCCAGCTCACACACCATATCAGTAATTTCAAACACGAAAAACCTACTTTGTACTCTGTAGTGGTGCTTGGCCCTAAGCCATAAACCTTAAGCCCTAAATCCTAAACCCGTTTTTTCGCCAAAATATTTGGGAACGGAAGCGACAGGCTGCAAATGCCTCTTCAGTGCTCGCGGACTGCGGAGAACCGTTCACCGAGTCTTGTCTGATACATCATTCAAATTAAGCTCCAGTTAGAGGATTTAGGGATACTGTAAATGTTCCTCTAATGGTTCTAGAAGGGTTAGGGTTTCTACTGAAGCTCCTGACAAAGAGCTGCTTGTTTCCTGCACAAAACTGCCGGCAAACTATACATCCCCCCCCCAAAAAAAAGCACAACTATAATTTACACCCTCAAAGCACCTTGCAAGCCCTCAACCCTAAAACCCGAAACACCCTGAGCCACCCTGAATCCCTAAACCCTAATCCCTAAACCGAGCATGTCAATGAAGAACCTTCAGGTAGTGGTGGAGAGTGCCGAGCTCCTGGGACTTTCGGTATCCTGGGCTGACCTCGTCCCTTGGCGATGTTTTTGAGGCTTTGGGGTTTGGGGGGTCAGCAGCCAGGGCCCGAACCTAGAAGAAAAGGGAGTGTCTGGGATGTAGGGTTTAGGGTGTACCTAGACCCCCCCAACTACCCTCTAAGATACCCTAAATACCCACTATGAAGGGCCATTAGGGTTCCATTAAGGGGCACTTGGGGGTCCTGGTGGGCCTTGTGGGGCCGAAGCCCGGGGTATTTCAGCTTCAGGGCCTGAGCTTAGGGTTTAGGGTTCAGGGTTTGGGGTTTAGGGTTTAGGGTTCAGGGTTTAGGGTTTAGGGTTCAGGGTTCAGGGTTTAGGGTTCAGGGTTAACTTCAGATTTTCACTAAAGTCCTGGGGGTCTGATTTTCAGGGTGGGTGTTGCTGCGGTCCCAGAGACTCCAATATCCCTTAAATAAGGAATATACCTTAACTTATAGTAGGATCCCTAATATGATTTAAGGTATATTCCTTAATTCAGGGATGTTGGAGTCTCTGGGGTGTTACAGGACCCCATGAGTGCTCGTAAGCACACGGCTTGGATATGGGATTTAAGGTCCCCTGGGGTTCGTGCTGTTGTGTCTTTGTGGTTTCGGGGTCTCTTGCTTGGGGCTGTTGAGGCGTAGGGTTTAGACTGTTGGGGTGGGGGTTCAGGGGTTCTATGTTTAAACTTGAAACTGTCGCGTTTAGTCTTTCACTTGGGTTCATCAGTTGAGAACGCCAACGAAATCACAACGACGACGACAACAGCACGCCTCTAATCGTGACAAGCAAGGCCATCGCTTTGGTAACAATAGCGATAGTGAAGTGTCACCAATCGTCGTAGTACAGAATACCAAGCAGGGCTGCAAAACTCGGATAACGGAGGTCCGTTTCGTGCCGGCAACCCTCCTGGAGGAGCTAAAGGCTCTATCCAAGGGTCGTCCAGGGTTTCGGGTTTAGGGAATCGTCTATAGTTTTGGGTTCCGCGTCCGTTATGCCTTCAACCTTTCAAGCCCCGGCAAGATAAAGAAATAAAACACAAGTCAAAAACACACGCTCTCCTTTGGAGAAACCTGCAACCTCGAATAGCCACCTGGTGATACGACACAGTTTGTTTCAATCGAACTCCCGACAAATTCAAAAGACGGTGGATTGTTCTTAAAGGGTTTTAAATTAAAGCAAGCCTTAAACGTTTAGCCACAAGACCCTGAGACAACTAATATAGGGGCCTTAAAAACTAGAATAAAGTTTTGGGGCCCACTATTTTTTTGTTATAATCAGGAACCCCCAAAATAGCATAGGTAATTATTTAGGCCCTTATACCAAATCCATATAATACCCCTTACAGTAGCCCTTATAGACCCTTTAAAGGAACCCTTAAAGGAACTCTTAGGTAACTATTAAGGCTCCTATAGCCCGTATAGTAATTAAGGAAGTCCCCCGTGAGCCCCCGGCAGGGCTGGGCTTTGCAGCGCTTGGCGTGGCACCGCACGCAGATCTCAAAGCTCCTGCTTGAGGTGAAGCAGGCCGGAGGTTCAATGAATGGGGTTTAGGGTTTGGGTTTAGGGTTTAGGTTTTAGGGTTTGGGTTTAGGGTTTGGGTTCAGGGTTCAGGTTTTAGGGTTTAGGTTTTAGGGTTTAGGGTTTAGGGTATGTCTGGTGCTTTGTAGGGACTGTGGGAATGGGTTACAGGGACTACTATAAGGGACCCCGGGGATCCTTTCCCCCATTCCCTACCAAGCACCAGGGAGAGGTTTAATGAATAGAGTTTTGTAGGTTTTTCAGGGGTTTAGGGCTTAGGGAGGTTTAGTGGGGTGTTGCAGGTCTTGTAAACGGTGCTTTGGATCAGTGTGCGTGTCTATAACTAGTGCTTCACCAGGTTCGTAATGACATAATTATACGACGGGGGTTATTTCAAACGCATCGCGTCGTCCGCCATGGCCCCATTGTCAAGAGGAGCGAAACAGCGGGTCCTCGTGGGAACCTCTGACCGCTTCGGCCGAGGCCGAGGCAAATTCGTAACCACATCCTGACATACACCGAAAACTCAATTCTGATCATTAAGGCTCCTGTATTAAGCATTTCATAAGCGCGTTTTATGCTGGCTTGGTATGGAGCAAGGTTTATGAGATTATCTTTGTGACGATGCGTTGTTTCGGGCTCCTTGGTTGATGAGTGCACCTTAGGGTTTTCGGTTCATCCCTGGAGCCCGACAACCCTTATAGAGCCCCTTATAAGCCCTAAACCTCTTCTAGAAACCAAAACCCTGAACCTGCAGTGCCCATTGTAACCTATAGACCCCCTTCTAGAATCTAGGCCCCTGAACCCTGTACCAAGAGTTAAAGGAACCCTTAAAGGAACCTTAGGGTTCAGGGGTTTCGGGCTTTGTGCCCTAGACCCTAAACCCGATAGCAGCCAGGTGGAAACCAGCTCAGCACACAGCGGAGCTTCCAAGAAGCTCCCGGCTCCTTTGGCTTGATGATTTGGGGTTAAGGGCTGCGAAGTTTACGGATAAGTCTATTATATATATATATATATACACACATGTATATATATATATACATACATACATACATACATACATATATTTAGAGTGGTATGCTAAGTATTGATATATATATATATACACACGTATGTGCAAAAGAGGGCTTAGGAGTTGGGGATGAGGGGTCTACGGGTTTAGGGTTCGGGGTTTATAGGGCTACAGGGTCGAGGGTTGAAGAGTCGAATGCCGGAGTTGTTTTAGGGCTTTGGGTTTAGGGTTCAGGGTTCAGGGTTTAGGGTTTAGGGTTCAGGGTTTAGGGTTTAGGGTTTCCCCACCAGATCACAACAGCATCACAGCTCGAATCGAAGCCATTGACCAATCACCTGCCTAGAAAATACAAACCTACTTGCCTCGGCCATAAACTTAAATCTCGGGTGAGGGATTGAACGTGTAGGGCTTAATAGACCCTGTACTAAGAAATTGCCAGCTGTTTTGCTGAGGAGCGGTCACTGCTGAATGGGGTCCTACATGACCAACCGGCCACCTTGCAGCAGACGTCGGTTTAGGGTTTGGGATGATGTTGAACTCTAGGTGTTGTGATTTTGTGCAGTCACATCAGAGTTTTGTAAGTATGGGATATATATATATATATATTTGGACTTTGGGTGCGATCAGTGGTCGACGCTGCCTAATTAGTGTGCAGAGGCGCCCGCATACTCTGAAATGGTACGCTCAAAGGGCTTTCCCAGAAGCTCGCTTCCGCATGCAGAACCGGCTGCTGCCCTTTGAGGGCGGCCGTCCATGCTGCTTGAAGGGCCTCCGGGACAAAAGTCCAAAGTCGGCTGTCCACGGCCAGAGCATTCAAACTGCAACTG